>JAHREE010000061.1:2023235-2085487 GCA_033628505.1 Tringa tobata
AGAAAAGAAAAGAAAAGAAAAACGTTGGGTCAAACATCACACAGGAGCTGCCCAAGAAAATCAGTTCTATCCCGGCTTCTGCCACAGCTCACTGTGAAACAGTTTCTTCTTTCCCCTTAATCCTTACCTACTACAACTTGGCAGCTACTGGCAAGGGGAAGCAGATTCATTAATGTAAACTGCTTAAGATGAATTGGTAGTGGAGAAAAATTTAGGTTTTATAAAACTGATTGATATTATTTTGCAATTCCTCCCAACAAAGAGCCCTACTTTTTCACTGTGGTTCCATTAAAAAGCCCCATATTTATGCACTACGAGACAATACCTTTTTAACAAGCCTGAGTTATATTATCCTTACTGTCTTTGTGCCTTGTGGAATAGAATAACAAGATGTTAAATGTTACTTAGTCATAAATACGAATACCTTCAAAGGATAAAAGTTTCATAACAGGTAATACTGGCTTTTCCTACAAAACTCACAGGTGATAGGTACAGAGACAGATGCAAACTGAGTTCAGCAGACTAGTAAGTAAATGGTAAAATCTGTATAAAAAGTAACCACTAGGAACTTTTTATCCACAATCCTTGGAGAACTTTCTATATAAGATCTGAGACTTCTGAAATTAAAAAGCAGACAAACTAATGAAAAAATATGTGAACTGGGTTCTTGGTTGTCCAAATGAAGAATCTGGCATAATTTGCGTGTAAAGAATGTTAGAAATTACAGCCTATGGTGCTGCACTTGTTTGATTAATTTGGTTTTCATTGGTTGTTTCTAAAGGTCATTGATATCACACATTTCTAGATAATTGCATTCTGCATAGCTTTGGCACACAGTATGATATATGATACTATATAGGTAACCCAAAGAAACTCAAAGGTTATGGAGATTTTATAAAAAGAAGGATTTTAACAACATTAACAATGGTCTTAGTGTTATTTAAGGAAGAATTTAGCAGTCTCACATCTAAAGAGGCTCCAATAAAGAGCATTAATGAGAAGGGTTTCCTCTACTTAGCTTATAAATACCATCTTATTTCTGTCAACAATTATTTTAATTACAACTGAAGTTAATTACATCTATTTTTATATTATCATGAGGCAACATGATACAAATTGGTTTATTATAACATGAAATTGATATTTAGAGAACTGTGTACAAGTATGGCAATATTTTTGTTAGAGTTATTATGTCACATTTATAACTTCCTCCCATTGACAACCATCTTTCCAATTCAAATAAAGCAAATACTGCAATTCCACTATCCACAATCTGAACTACCACTTTCAAAATAAATGTTGCCATTTTAAAGGAAAAGCAGGTCTCTTCCATTGTCTGGAGACAGTAGAAGAAGATAGATTTACCTATAAATTTAGTCTTTTGATTCATAATATGCAATCTAGTCTATGGGAAAAGCAGTTGTCAGACTGCTCAACTAACTCACTAACCCTGCACTGTCCTGTTTGCAAAAGTTACAATAAAACTATACCATTATCTTGCTTTAGCTGCTACATTGCCCTTGCTTCTAGTAATGGTTCCTAGGCTCTGTGATTTCAGCCATGCAACACAGTGTTGCAGAGGGGTTTTCATCACTACAATTCACTTACTGAACCAAAACAATCTGGCAGACCCAACTAGCAATTCTATTTATTTGTCAGCAGACTTGACACTCCATGAAGTAAGGAAAGAATCCTTTGTGAGACATGAAGATATCATCTTGCAAAATAAGAGATGCAAAGGCCTAGTGGACTGAGATTTCAGAAATTGCCAGTGTACAGGAATAAAGCAGCTCTTCAGTCACTTAATTTTTTTAATCCATTCCACTACAATTATAGTAAGTATAGGGTATAATTTAAATTCTGTTTTTTGCTTAGATTCCACAGATTTCTCTTTCTCTACAGATCCTCTCCAGAAGAAAACAACTTTATTTCAAGAGCAACGAGTTCTGAAAAATGAAGACTTGGCACTATTATGCTATTTTTTCAGAAGGAACTTTTATTTTTCTTAGTCAATTTCAATATACAGTAATTGAAGACTGACTTGAAAGGCCGAGCTTTCAAGATTAGTGTAGACCTTGTTTTCTGCATTAACTTTAAACACCATTCTCTGGAAAGAAGATACATCACAACAAGAGGCATTCAAATGCTCCAAGATGTTGGTCCTATTTTTTGCTAGATGGAAATAGGAAGCAAGTACCACATTGCAGGCACCCTATTATGTTTTCTTTTTTTAGTTACTCTTGCTTGCTTAATTTTAGAGAGTGTCACATGAAACACATTGCTCTAAGTTAGCATTTGAGGATCACCTTGCTCTTCAATTTAATGACCATCCTTAATTGTCAATTTGGAATATAATCCTGACAGATATTACAGATGATAGAAATTGCTTTACTACAACATTAACATATTTCTGAGAGATCTGATATTTCTGATCATTATAAGTTCAATAATACTCCCATAAGGAAAATCTCTGTTAAATATAATGCCTACTTGAGGGCTGCCACAGGAAATTACTAAAACATAGCATCAGTCTTATTCTAGAAAGAGCGCAGTAACACATCAGGGAATATTTAGATGAGGTTAAAGCTGCTGACAGAGATTTCTCTTTCAGGATTTTCTCACAAACTTTAGAATGAACTTAAATTGTTAACAGGCATGCTGTCCAGCACTAGCAATGCTTGCTGCCTTGAATGATTAAAGAGTAAAAGAAAAAGAAAAAAAGACATTCCAGAGATAGACAACTGTTGTGCTCAATGTCAGGAGAGGCAGCAAAATTAAATTAAAATGAAAACCTATTGAAAAGGTAAAAGAGTTTCTCACATATAAGTGTGTAGTAGCAATGCTCTATTTGTGCAAAGTAGACCAAATTAAGAAAATTGAAAGTGTTTGGCAATCCCAGCAGAATCTCCATTTGTCTGTAGCATGAAACCACAATTTTGTACAATTTAACATGTCTAGCAAGCATCTTGGCTCAAGGGAAGCCTATGAATAAACCAGACAGTTGCTATTACATAAGTAATTGGATTGAAGTACATTGGCAGAGCTGTGTCAGAATTGTGTATAAAGCACCTGCTTTCATTTTGATTTGCCCAAACCAATGCCATTTACCTTTTGCTAAACTGGCCACTAAATTCCTGCATAACATTTGGAGCAGGGGCAGTACAAGAAGGAAAGTACCTTGTATATGAACTTCCAAATACGGTATGACTCACAAGTGGCAAATATTAATAATCTATTTTTTGACTACTCTAATCTGAAAATTCACAACATTCCTGAACATAAAGGTGCCCAAGAAAAGACAGTTATGCAAACAAATGAGCATTTTACCACATGCTAGCAAACTCAAAGACTTATTTGTAATTAACCATTATTCCATTACTATTAACCGCTATTCCTTTTGGGCTAGAGAATGTGGGTATGAGTTACCTTATCATGTGAGTGGCTTCTGACATGCTGTGGGAGATGCCCTGCCTCATGTTGTTAGTTCAGAATGGAACAGATCTACCAGAAATCTAATGTCATCCTTACAGAACTCCAGCTATACTGGGGACTGGGTTGCCCTAGGTACCTACATACAAATAACCAAATGCAACCAGTAGAATTCCCTCTGGTGAAGCTGTGTCTCTTTGAGACTTCTGTCAATTTTTACCCACTTTGCCTGACAGTCAAGTGGAGAAACTGATGCTGCCAAACTCTGTGTGTATGTGTGTGACTCACAAAAAAAAAGAAAAAAAAATACCTGACCTTGGAAAAACTTACAAAGAGAGCTCTCAGTACAGTCCTAGTCAAAATACACTTGAAGAAAATGGGAATCTTCATGCAAATTCAGGGAGTTTTTCCCTGGCTAATAAAAAGGTAGAAATTAATTAAAATGTAACTGCATAAGTCTGTTTCCACTTCAGAAATTACTTTGTAGAAATAAAGACAGGGATGACACAGAACAAACACAATCCTTGCAAGAAAAGAGTAAGCCTTCTTTTGCCATCCCAAAGTTTAACATATATATAGATTGTGGACAGATAACCTCAATACAGAAATGAGCACCCAAATCAGCTCAACACTTCATTAGTTACCAAATTAATCTTACTGCTTGCTTATACCCTGTGAGAAACTGAATGTGAGAACATGACAGAAAACCAGATGTCTCAAAGCTCACTTGCTGCAAGATATCTACCACCTGTGTACATGACATAACATCAAAGGAGGTACGTCCTCAGTTCTCAAAACAACTATATCTTGTTTGACCCAAGAAACTTGTCTGCCATGCAGGCCCCAGCTCTGCCCAGAGGGCAGCAGCAAGGGGGGCTCATGCAGCAACCACGTTGGACAATAATTGGACAAGCTCATTTAACTGTTAGGTTAATTTTCATACCATGAATCCACAGGGACTGTAAATTACCCTTGCCTCCCACTGCAAATGTGACCCTCACCATCATTATGACTCAAGAAACTTGAGAATCATGGATCAACAGGACACTGTTGACTCCGGAGGATCTTCAAGCTGTTGTGCGGCGCGGACCGAAGAGGACCTGCTGCTAGTGACCCTTCTTGTTTTGCTCTGAAATACTGCTTCTCTTTTCCTCCTTTTCTATACCTCTGCCTTTTCTCTATCACCATTTAGCATTAAGGTAACAGTAGTAAAGCTACAGCAAACAGCATCTGACATCTTTTGTGCCTTAATCCCACCCTCGGAATCATTTCAAACCCCTCCCGGAATAATTGGACCGGGACCTTACGTACCCTTATAATAAACCTGGATTTGCCCTACCATCCAGACAGAGTGTAGCTCCAGCATCTAATAGAAATGCTAATCTTCCCAAAGTTCAAACATTCCCCCTAATGACAAATCATTTTAAAAGTCCTCTTATCTAAGACTTTTTTTTCCTGAGGCTTCAATTGCAGGTACAGCAGCCTGAAAGTTTCAGTTTCACCATTTGAAACCAACTCAAACTCAACTCTAGCCAAAAACTGGATATTAATCCAAGTTATTAATAAGCTTAGATGTGGATAAATAGTTAACTAGAAACCTTTTATTTGAATTACTAATACTTCTTTAATCTCTTTTGAAGCTTTATGTTATTATTGACAAAATAACTGCCTAAGTGTTGCCATCTGGTATTTTGAGAGATTTCAAGCTATTCAAGTATGCAAAACACATCTACAGCAAACAATACTTAAATTTTTACCTTTCATGAATCAGTATCACTCATGTGTAGTATCTGAGATTTTATTACAGTCATACTTACAAATTCTGGGGGCAAGAAATGAAAAATTTAAAGGAAAATAATAGTTCCCCCACTGTGTTTCTGAAGAAATTATAGAAAATAGTTTAAATACAGAAAACGTTTACTCAAAACACAGTAGAAAGAAAACCTGTTAATTGGGAAAGTGTGGATGATAACATTTAATAACATATTGAAACCGCAATCGTGATTCAGTGTATGTCTATGTTGAGAAGGAATTTCAAACAGAAGTAGTATTTATTTTAAACATGACACAAGATCTCACAATTTTAGGTGTACTTCTAATGGATACATCTATATGTGAAAAATTTAGCCAGGAAAAAACCACAGAGCAGAGCCATTGTATGCGCTCACAGATGCTTTTTAAGCAGCCATTTCGTTTATCTTTTGAGAAAGAAGGGACCACATTCATTGCTGACTCAAATAGCCTTTTCATTTTATTCTGACATTGCCCACTCACAACAGCATCTTCTAGCAGATTAAGTGGAATTAAAAGCAGATTCCATATTTTGATTTACATACCTTTTAGAGCACCTCACAGGGTTTTTTTCCTTTTCATTCCACTATATGCAACCGTGGTAACAGACTGTTCGATTAATCCTATTCCTTAAAGACTGAGAAAGAAAGGGTTTATTAGAGCAAAGCATTTTGAGTAGGAAATCAACAATCCCCAAAATTTTTGTAAACTTTGTATTGAAAGATGAATCAGTGAAAAAAAAAATTTAAATAGATAGAAATAGAAACTGACGCTGCATACTGTTTATCAATGTCGAGAGAAAATGTTTCCACTTTTTAGTTATGAAGGAAGAGCTCCATATATTATATTTTTATATTCTCAGTTGTTTTGCATTTGTTGCTTAACAGTTATTCTTTGAGAGACATGTAGGCACATTTGGGCCACTAGGCAACTCTCAACCACTCATCGTTTTCCACGTGGAAACAGACATATGTTACTAAGAGCAGAATAAGCTACACACATAGATGCTTTACAGGCAAATATTAATGAAACAAACTGCTTTTCTATAAAATGTATAAATTCATCTTTATATGATTAAACAATATAAAACATTCATGCCTGCACACAGAATGTACATCATTACACTGTTAAGTCTTTTGATGATTATTTAATGAAATTGCCTTAAAATAGCCTTGTGACGTTAATCTTAGAGTTGAAAAAGCTATCCCATGTTTGGCCATAATTCTTCAGTCTGCTTCAAAATCTGCTTGCTCTCATTCACTTTCGATGTTGGCTACTTAATAATCTTCAGTTCAAGAATATTATTGTGTTGTACAATGCAAGATGCTTCAATGCAAACAATACTAATTGGTTTATTATATTGTTATATAAAAATAGAGTTCAAATAAATAACCAGTTTTGTTTTGCAGGTCAACAATAAACAAGGCCAGACTGTGAATTTATGATCAATTCCAAGCAAAAACAATATCACTACAAGTGAATCTAAAGTTGCTCTGAAGAAGTAGCTGTTTTTTCACTTACAAATTCAGTGAACACTGATTGACTGTTTTAGTTTAGAAAAATCAATATTGCTATTGGAGAAGAGGGTAAAAAAATAGTCCATTTGAACAAGTCAATAAAAGTAGAAATGTTTAAAAAATTCCTCAAGAGGAATAATTACACTGAGAGGATTTCATTAGTGTGGAGATTATCTTGAAGCAAATTTTAGCCTCAGAAGCCAATAGCTACCCTGCGTGTTTTGTCATTATTTTGCCAGTTTTAACTAGAGACTTCTGTACTTCTGCAATACTTCTGTAATAAAGACAAGGTAAATAACTAAAATCTGCTGCAGTATTCTGAATAGAAGAATAATTCTGTTTCTGAATGGCCATGGGGTTTTTTTTGTTGTTTGTTGATGTTATGTCTTGCCTTGACAGTCAACAAAAGGATTGGATTCTCATGTCCACTAAAAGTTTTAATTCTGTCCTGTAATCAACGTTATAATATGTTGTTTAATATCAACTCATAATTCTTGCGTACACACTTATAGTTGTTCAAATATTTTGAAATGATATTGGGAGAATTAGTCTCCTTTTTTGTCTGATAAAAATCTGTTGGGGTAAATTTCATATTTAACACTTGGCTTTATTTCAAGTGCTTTTTCATATCAGGAAATATTAGAATACTTCATCACTTTTACCTTATGTCCTACTAAATATAATATGAATTTGGATGGACAAAAACAATAAAGGGATTATGTCTGAGGAAAAGCAAGCTCTTTGGTTTTCTAATTGGCAACCTGGAAATTGTCATGGTTCACCAGTACTACATATATATGTGCTGTTTCTTGTTCAGTCCTCATTTTCTGGTCTTAAATTGTTTGGTTACTTGTATCACATATACACTTGGTAAAGGCAGAAAAAACATATATGAAAGATTAATTGTGAAATACTCCTAAATTTTAATGATTAGTAATATGGTTAATAAGCATGTATGTTTATAGCACTACTCCAAGCAGTATCTCTAAGCTACATGTAGAAATCTCTCACATATTTCAATACCAGTGTACGTTCCTGAAAAGCTGAAAAGTTATTTCTTTACCCAAGTGTGGAACTCCTTTTAAATGCAAAAACAACACTAGATCCATATATGTAAGAAGTAGAGATGACTACATCCAGTAGAAATGGATGAAAATGATGAGGTTATCTGTCCATAAAAAAAATTTAGTCAGTCTACTAAGAGACTTCATATATTTGTATGGCTTTGCCTGCACAAGTTACCCAGAGTAACAATAACAGTGTAGCTCTTTTTGTAGATGCTGTCCAAAACAGTAATTATTTTTGAGACAATCATACTTGGGATTAAATCCTTCCCCTCCTGTCCCAAGATAAGACTTCATAAAGTCACAAGAATAACATGAGGTTCTGCAGACCAAACCCAGCCGGTAAGCAGGATGTTTACTCCCTCCGCATTAAGGAATGTTACTAAAAGCCATTAAGTCTTGCAAAATTAATGTTAAATGTTCAGTTATTTCAACAAAATTTTTTTTTTTCATTCTAAATTCAGAGTTCCATGTCTCAATTCTTATTTTTAAAGGCAGATTTATATAGACAGCATTGAAACATTAAATTGTTTGGGCTAGATGCTCAATAATAATTATTCTGCCCTTACTTTTTTATAGGTAGGGACACTCAGTCCGTAAATCTCTTAGAATGACCCACCTGAACTTAGGACTGAAGCTTATAACTAGCAAACAAATTCCAGCAAATATGCACTGACAACTATAATACTCTTTTCTCGTTCAGTGTCTTTTATTAACAGCTCACTAATGTCAAGACGGTGTGTTTTCCTTTAAAATCTATTCTTTGCCCACAGTCACCACAACTTATTATTATGGGGCTGTAGGGCAATAAAATGAGCTATCAGACTATCTTGGTGGATACAGCTTTGGAGAAAGCACACTCAAAAATCCTTTTTTAACAATTACTGCTACAAAACCCAGAAACTATTTGGTCTATACTGGATCCTGATTCATACTAGATATCTACAGAGCACTTTTTAAAATTAATCAGTGGTTATTGCGTGTCTTCAAATCTAAGAGCCACATTCACCTGTGTGAATTCAGATATTTATCCTTTTAAGTAGATAAGAAACATATCATAGAAGCAGATGAGTTGTCTTCTCCTTGGGAAACAAAGCCAAAATTTCATTTAGCAAGAAAGTATTTGGAGAAGTATCATACCAATTCATCTGTATTCCTTCTCTGGTGAATAGAAAGAGGGTCCATTAACAAAGGATAATTCATAGCATCCCTCATTGAGTCTTCATCTAAATTACCCTTTGGAAAATCCCACTCTTTTTGTGTTACCTGTAAAGGCGGTAGGAGAGGAGGAGGGAAAATTGCGAAAGGATGACTAAATTTATTGCCTGCTGGATGCTAGGACAGTAAAGTACAACTCTTTCTTTTCCTTCTCCATTTGTGGTCTCTGCTGTTGTGGTCATAAGATCATCTAGTCAAACATCTTCAGCTTGTTTTCTGTTACCCAAATACAGCTGTATGAAATTTGGTAGCTAACTTTTAGCTAATGCCTCCTAGAATGCAGACAATGTTTTTTTGGAGAGATGAAGGATCCACTACTGCTTGTTTCAGGGCTTAATCACATTCACTGTTCAAAATGTATTCATTGGTTTGATTCCAGTTTCTGACTCTGGGTTTTGTTATGTCTTTGTCTGGATGACAAAGTACTTAGCTGGCTTTTTCTCCCCATGAAAGTATTTATAGACTGCAATGAAAAAACTTCTCCAGCTTTTCTCTCAAATGTAAAGTGTGAGCTCTTTATGTGCCTCCCTGATAAACATTACTTCTGCTCACTGAATCATTCTGTGACCCTTTTTTGCACCTTGCCCAATTCCATAAGCTGAATTTTAAAGTATGAACATAAAATATGATCTATAGCTGGCATTCTGATTTTGATAATGCCTAATTTGTAATCAAAGAAAAGGTGACTTCTCTTTTTTTTAATTTGGTCCTTCTCTGTTTATACATGCAGATGATTAGGACACAAATGAGGGACAAAGAGATTTAAAATCTGCTATAACTTCTGTGATCTCTTGAAACAACTTTACACGTATTATTTATTTACTACAGCAACCTAAGAATTTATGTCTGCTTAATTTCACACAATGCCTTTTTTGCAATATTTTAATGGAGGAAAGGATACACCAAATTGGACCATCACCATTTTTCCCTCATAGATACCCATTAAACATAACACCAGAACCTAAGAATAAATGGCAGATTCTTGCTCAGAAAAACTCCCGAAGGTAAAAATATCCACATTATGAGAAACATAATCACAAACTGTACTGAGCAAAATATACAAGTCCTGCCAGCTAATTTCATCCTCCTGAAAAGCACTGATTTTCTTCCTCATTGTTATATGAAATTTGTTGCCTTTGATCTGCTTAAAGATTGCCTGAAGTACCCTGACCTGTTAGTGTCAAGATGCACAGGTTACATCTATGTCATTATAGCAATTAATCCCAGTTGAATTGCTTCCTACTGGTAACACAGCAGTTTTTAGGCTTGCCAGTAGTATAATATACAATATAATAAACTGTGTTTACAAAGTAACACTTCTGGGGATAATCTAGTATTCTTCAATATGTGACCATTTAGTTGTAAAATGAGAGAAAAAAGCTTTATTGTTGCTTAATATAATCCATTTTCCAAAGGTGCTAACATTTATATGGCATTTAAAGCCAATATAAAGTTACATATATGTGTATATGTATATGTATATGTATATGTATATGTATATGTATATGTATATGTGTATGTATATGTGTATGTATATGGGGAGAGACTCTTTGTCAGGGAGGGTAGTGATAGGATGAGGGCAAATGGTTTAAACTGAAAGAGCGGACATTTGCATTAGATATTAGGAGGAAATTCTTTACTGTGAGGGTGGTAAGGCACTGGAACAGGTTGCCCAGAGAAGTTGTGGATACCCCATCCCTGGAATCGTTCAAGGCCAAGCTGGATGGGGCTTTGAGCAACCTGAGGTGTCTCTGCCCACAGCAGGGGTGTTGGAACTTGATGATCTTTAAAGTTCCTTCCAAGTCTAAGCATTCTATGATTCTATCATTACTATATACATATACATTAGTTATGCATACCATGAAAGTTTATTATTTAAGCCAATAGTAAAGATTTGGGGCAAGGTAAATTTTTTTACAATTATTCTAATATAAACTTTAAATAACCAGGAATAAATATAGTTACTCTATAAATATCTTCTTAAATAAGGGTTCATTTCTACATACTGTATGCAACATACAAACCAGCCAATTAAAACATTTCTGTATTTACTTACCCACCAATTCTTGATATGTGCAATCACTATACAAGCAATTAAATAGGTCATTGAATAATTTAACAGATTATTTTGTTGGCAAGACAATTCATACTTGTATGTATTGAAGATCTGAATGCAGAGTTTAATTTCTTTGCCTACTTTCCACTGTATATTGCTTAATACTTCATTTAGACACTAAGGCTATGTATAAAAAATATATATGTATACACACACACGTGTGTGAAATGCCTTTGAGATAAACATGCATCAAGTACAAAATCTTTATGGAGCCTTACTGACTGTCTGTTTGAAGGCAATTTCTTGGAAACACAGAAACTTTTCTTCCAAAATCTTTAGCAACACTTTTCCTTCTTGTTAGGTTATAAGTTACTTCAAAGCAACCTTTTTCCTACATAATGGTAAATTTGCCAAATTAGAATGGTCTGCAGAAAACTCCATTTAATTTTGAGAAAAGATTTAATTCCTTGCCAAGACAGAAAGAACATTGAAGTTACTCTAGCCTGTAACATTTTCATTTGTCCAACTATTACAACTCAGTTCAGTATACCTATATCTATTTTTTCCATGAAATCACTGCCCTCTTCTCAAGATGGCAGAGACCTTGTGTGACCTCAAATGAAGTATGTTACAGCACATCTATCACAGGATCGGTATTTTCTCCACAAATTATAGGACCTGGGAGTCAAAACTGGCTTCAGGTGCTCTGTGATTTCAGTCAACCAAATTAACATCTTGCAAAAATGCGAATCACATGCAACCAACTTGGAATCAGTTATTTTAATCAGTTCAAAATAAATTTTAGATTATCAAAGGTCTGAATTAAAATATTGCTGAAAGTTTTGTACTCGAAAAGAAAGGTTTCAACTTTTTATATTAACTAAGGATAAGAGTACCTTGTGGAAGTATTTCCAGTTCCCTAAGGAACAGAAATTCTAATTTTATTTCAACTCAGACAGATGCCTGAAGATCTTCAGGAATAATAATATTATTAGGTATAGCTTCATAGCCCTGGAGTTCTCTAGATGCTTTGGAAAAACAGATATGTATTTTACGTAGAAAAGGTGTTGTACGGGACATGAACAAGGAATAAACAGTATTCAAAGTGGTTTACAATACATTCTGGAATCCAATAACAAGTTTGGCAGCCTGTCTTATACATGTAATTTCCTTCAGTCTAAGGTTTACCTGCACATAGACATGAGGATATATAATTTATTTCTCCATGCACAAGAAAATAACATACAGAAAAAGTGCGGTGAAAAAGCTGAGCAGCATATATTCTGGAAAACACAAGAATATGCTTGTAAGAGTCCTAATATCTTAAAAAGACAAATAATTAGCTCTGCATAACCACAAATCAGGCAAGACAGGCAAAGTGAAGAAATGTTAGCAGGATCTTTTTTGTTGCTGTCTTTGGCAAGCACAGGCTTTTCCTTTATCCAGGTCATAAAACACAATGTGCTCCTAGACAGCACAGAATAGACCACTGAGTCGATTGTCACCATACGAGCTATTATTTCATGTTTATCCTTCAGATTTAGCAGGGATACCTGAGCAGAGTAATTAGTAAAAAGCAAAGATAAAATATAAGATGCTTCTGAAAGACTACCACTTGCAACACGCAATAGATGGCCTGTGTCACGGGTTATCAATAAACATTTTCATCTCCCAACCCAACAATTTCCATACAAGACTGCAGTTCAGAGTGTCACAGGAAAGCAAATTCAAACCAAAACAATATACAAAAGCAAAGATATCAAAAAAACCCAAGTGTCGAACTTGAACTAACAAATCCCAAGAGAAAGAAAAATAGTAAACAATATTACGGGTGCAAGTTCAGTTGGTTGAACCATACTTGAATTCCATTGAACCTGACAGCAGAAAAGGCAGTTAGGAGAGACTTCTCCCTCCCTCTGAAAACCTTGTTTTAAAGGGCTATGCCAAGTGCGATACAGCCTGAAAATAAATACCAACACGGACAGAAATAGATGACATGCCTGTTCATTTCAGTTTTTCAAACTTCATCTCAAAGCTATCATTCAATATGTGTTGAAAGCAGAAAAATGCTACAGCTATAATTGTAAGACCTACAGGAAAACACCATGTGCAGGAAAGCATGCATATAAAGTACAAGCCTTCAGCAGTATGTTAGTATTGTTCTGGTTTGATGTGCTCACAGAGTTTGAATTGAAGGGAAAAGCATATGTAGAATTCAGCCCATAAACAGACAAAAAAGGAGTGTCATGTACCTCATATGAAACATTAGTAAGGGAAAATTCTTTTTCAAATGCTATTGGCAGTTATGTGTATATGCATGTATGTATGTACACTCATACTATCAGTGAGACTAAAATTAAAAAATGACAATTTTGCATTGCCTGATGTTTGAAAATGTGATGAATCTACAGCAGGAACTAGCCACTCTTAATCTTTGTATTTAATTTCAAATAAGTCTTTTATTTAACTACGAGTAAGAGGGAATTAAATTTCAGCTAGTACCTTGACTTTTCATGTTGATCCTTTTTCCAAACTGTCACTCTAAAATATCACTGGCAGTGTCAGTTAACAAACATATTCAATACAGACAGGAACATGGGAATAAATACAGTTTATGGTGTAATTATTGGATTGGTTCACACTTGACAATATACTTAAGAGCTCAATAAACAGGTGTGCTAAATCTAAATTTAAGCTTTGGAATCAGCTTTTTTGGAAATATTTGCAATAACAGCATGCTTTATATTTCTTTTTAAAAAAATTGTTCACAAAACTGCAATACATGATTCATGTTTGTATTCTCAGGCAGGTTTAGAAAAAAAGTACGCACTTTTTATTGAGAACCATCTCTGGAGGATTCAAGAAAAGGCTTTTTAGTCAATAAACTAAGAAATGAGGGCATCCATTATCCCTTTGAGAACTTCCTTCAAAATCTTTTCCCGTGTTTGTAATTTCCCAGTCCAATTAAAGAAAAAAGTGACTGTTATCTCCCAGGTTACAATGCTAACAACTGCTTCCTTTACTAAGAAATAAACTCCTATCTAACTCTGGATTTTGTATTTTGAGACCAACATTAGGCTTTGCTTAAGAGTTCTTAAATAGATGATGTATTATTCCCATTGGATGACATTGGTAGTGCTTTTCTAATTATTAATACAAAATAGGGAACATATTTCACCTCCTAGGCAGCAGTTAGAAAACTTCTAAAGTCTCTATGTGAAGCATAAGCGCATAAGAAAACATTTCAAGCTCTTAAGCAACAACTGTGACTTTAGATTATAGCGTTTTGGGCACCTCTTTCTCTGCTCGTCATATTTCAATTTTGGATATGGTATTTCTTTCAACTTCATTTTATGCTTCTTAATCTTCACAGCTATTCTGCATTCTTGTATTTGCATCTGTTTTCCACCACACAGAATCTAATTCGTCAGGTGAACAGTCTAGCATATAACACTGCATTGTTTTTTGATCTGTGTTGATTGTTTTAACAATGTGTATCAGCTGTCTTTTGTACCATATTTTGTATGCAACTGAACAATGAGTCTCTGAGAACTCAGCGTTATCCAGCCTGATCATCAAAGGTTTTGTAGGTGCTGTAATTTGTTTTTTTTTTTTCTTTATGATTCACATGATGCATAGGATGTCAATGGAAATTACCAAAGGCATGTAATTTAAACATTTGCCAGCTTTCTGTTTCACAAGTTTGATGGACACCTTAATAGTATGACTAAGATTATTGAGGAACATAAAGATGTCCGTTTACAGCTCACAGCTGCAAACACTCTGACAATAAGCTTCAAACTACACTCATTTTCTGAAACTGCATTTGTGCTTTCTGTCAGATATTCTTAATACCTGCAGAATGCTACTGCCACATGTGCCATCAACTTCACCTGAAATGTAATGACCCATCCCCTGTAAAATTAGTTGGAATGGGCTGGCACTTTTCTGCAATGAATTCCTGATATTGCAATGGTTGTACTTTACTGAAGGTTTTCTTTAGGACTTGTACAAGCAAAACCAGGAGTAACCACTGATATTTTAATATGAAATGAATTGCAAAAATGATGACAGTTTTTTGATTAAACAATCTAGCAATCAATTTTCATCAAATTGAGAGGCTACTAAATTATATATAATTACTTTGCTTTAGCACTCAGGCTACAATCTACACTTACTAGTTGTTAAGTATTCTTGTGGTGCATAAATGATTTCTAGACAGAAACAAAATAGGTTTTGTAATAAATGAAGAATTAAAGAAAATAAACCAACAGGAATCTATTTTTTTTTCACTGTGTTTTGTACCACCTGTATGTTACGGGGTTGGAAATGGTATATTAAAGAAGAACACATATGGACAGGAGCATGTGCCAAAAAAATCTCTGACAAACTCAGAAGTAAAATGATAGGTAGGTAGATATCTTGTTATTGTTAGCATGTAGCAGAAATTCCAGTACTAGTGAATTTACTATTTTTTTAGAGTTTGAGGTTTGTTGTGGTTTTGTGTTTGGTCTTTTTTTTTTTTAATTAATGTCATCCTTTATTTCATCCATTTAGTAAAACTTTAATTCTTTTCCAAGATTGCAAAGAGAGCAGAAAGCAGTACTGCCACCTCAAGAAAGGACTCTTCCTTTTAAGACTGTTAGCTGTATTAATAATTTTATTTTACTGTGCTTTGCAAGTTGTGAATTACAGTGATAGGCACTCTATCTATACTCTGCTAGCACTGCTTTCTTCGGTGTCTAAATGATGGTAGCAATATTTGGCACACATATGATGGAAGGCTTTTCCTGAATCTTATCATGCTGCATGGTGCAGCAAGGTTTACATAGCACAGCAACCTTTTTTCACCCACAGGTAAGAACTAGAGACATCAAGGCATTAGCAATTTCAAGGACCTGTTGGGCTAACATCAGTAAGTTATACCCAAAGAATGAGACAAAGTTACCTTTCCTTCCAGTGTCATGCTCTGCTGAAGTTTCTGTCAAGCGATGAAGTACCTCAAGGGCAAGTGCTGGACCATGAGGCAGACCAGAGTCTCTGGTTATAAAGTAGAAAAATCCTCCTGTCACTACTGCTTGAAAGTGAAAATGCCCATGCCATAATGGCTTACTAGGCATTGTGATCTTATATGAGTACTACCAAATATTCAAATGCAAGTACCCACCAGTTGTGAGGGGCGTGTCAGTTTGACCTCTGATAGCTGGGCTGGGAAATAACAAGTGTTACTTGCAGGCAATATTCAAGCTAAACCTACTGGAAGCCACTTTACCTTGGGAAAAGACATGTAGAGAAACCCTGCCTATCTGAGAACACAGGATATCCCTGGTGTAATATAAAACCTCTTTGATTTTGCTGAGAACTCTATGGAGCCTTTTCAGCCATCCCTGAAATCTTCTTCTAGTCCCACCAGTAGAAAAACTTTCCTGCTTGCATATGGGGCGTGCATGCTGATGGGGCGGTGCATGCTGATAATAACAAGAATAAAAAGTGAAATAAAAATTCCCTCATTTTTTCAGTTTGATTTGACTACCCAGAAAAATGTGGAGTGGAAAATCCCGGCTATGTGTGTGAGAGCGCTGTCCCTAATCCTTCCTCTGCCAAAACTGTCTGTGCTGGAGCATGAGTGCAAGCTGCAGGATGATCATTTATAGCCCTGAAAGACACTTGTTTTAGAAGTCAAAACACTCTTGATAATTCCTGTGAAGCTATAAATAGGTTCAAGGGACATCTGGTTATAACAATGTGTTTAGGCTCAAGGAAATACTGATAGCTACGGACTACTTTCGAGTCCCACAAGAGGGTACTCAGACCCGCAATCCACTCCACAAAGCTATCATAGTAGCATTAAGCACTGTTGTTGTGATGGCAGTGAGCCATAAAATCAACACTTTCTACTACCAGAAACAATCCTCCCCATCTTTCGTTTGTGCAGCTGCTCCTTCCCCTTTTGCAAGCAGGGAACAGGCATGTGGAAGCAAGTACTAGCAAACTTTCACCCGGTCTACAGCTTACTAACAGAAGCACTAAGCAGAAGAGCTAGGAAGTTATTTTTCAGCTTGTAAAGGAGAGGCACACGCATTTTCTCTTTCTCTACTTCACATGTCAGAAAAAAATGGGAAATCAACAAGCTTGATGCATGTCCTCTGTGATTCATTAATTCCCCAGGGTGCTCCTGAGAAAGTACAGTGATGTACTGCTTTTCCTTACAGGGGAAAAGGAAACTGTTAGCATAGCCCCAGCTGTAACGACACTTTCACAAACACCTTTTCTGTTGATGTAGCTCCTAGCAGAAAATATCAGCTTCTTATTTCAAAAGAAAGTACCCCAATGAATTCAGTCCAAAGAACACGTTAAACACTGTAAGACCAAGCAAAATAAACAGGAAAAAACACATAGCATGTTTCTTAAGTTTAATTTGTGTTCTAGTATAACCACAAACTACAACCTTCTCTCAATACTGCCGTATCCATACGGCCAATCCCTAGACATGTTGCTGAATCTCTGCTAGTGAAACTACGTCATGCCTGTTTGTGTGTATGTTCCTCAAGAATTTATTGTCTTCAGGACAGAACACCAAAATGCAATCCAGAAATTTTGAGGGCAAAGGACAACTTTTAATGAGCAAATGTCTGATGATATTGAGAGCACATTGTCACGTATATTGGAAAGAAGGAGCGCAGACATTTTTCCCACAACTATTACGTAGTTGCAAAGAAAATAATAAAGATAGAAGAAACTCATACTTTCTTTGCTTTGTTTTTTCTTTAGAAGACAAGGGGAAAATAACTGCTTAGTTTGTTTCTCAGGACAACGCAGGTGAAGCACTAGCAGAAGATAAAGTTATCAAAGAAAGTGATGAAACAGCTTGACTCTATCACCTTCCTTATTAGGTTTCCCTCACCCTGCCTTGCTATGACAAGCTTCCTAACATGTCATTTGGCGGCTTTATTTCTTCCTCCTGTTGGCAAACACAACTTTCTTGTAACTTTCCTCAGAACTGACTGTCTGATGATAACTTTTTATGGCTTTTTTCCAGCCAGAAGACTCCTGCATGCTAACAAGCTATTTCACAAAGTTGAGATAAAAATGCTAGGAAAGGTTAACAAAATGGATTCTGCTCATTGAAGTTAAATTGTTTGTGCTTCAACATATCTATGACGCTCAGTAATGGACCCTAGAAAATTTTGTTTTTAGATGACACTCAGTACATTTTACCAAGAAGCAGCATTTAAGACATGTCATCCAGCTGCCCTGTACACGTTTCTCTTGTGCTAACTTTCGGTGTTTTTCCCCCCATCTGAGTAATTATAAATAACACTGAATTTCACTGAATTTCACTGAATTTTAGAGTTGGAAGGGACCATAGAGATCATCTAGTCCAACTCTCCTGCCAAAGCAGGACCACCCAGAGCATGTCAGATCATGCTACTCAGGACGGCATCCAGGCGGGTCTTGAAAATCTCCAAAGAAGGGGACTCCACGACCTCCCTGGGCAGCCTGTTCCAGGGCTCCGTCACCCTCACTGTGAAAAAGTTCCTCCTCATATTCAAGTGGAACGTCTTATGTTCCAACTTGTGCCCATTACCCCTTGTCCTCTCACTGGCAACTACTGAAAAGAGTCTGGTTCCCTCCTCCTTCAGTCCGCCCTTGAGATACTTATAGGCATTAATAAGGTCTCCCCTCAGCCTTCTCTTCTCTGGACTAAAGAGTCCCAGCTCTCTCAGCCTCTCCTCATAAGGGAGATGCTCCATTCCTCGAATCATCTTTGTAGCCCTACGCTGGACTCTTTCCAGTAGTTCCCTATCCCTCTTGAACTGGGGAGCCCAGAACTGGACACAGTATTCCAGTTGTGGCCTCACCAGCGCAGAGTAGAGGGGGAGAATGACCTCCCTTGACCTGCTGGCCACACTCTTCCCTATGCAGCCCAGGATTCCGTTGGCCCTCCTGGCTACAAGAGCACACTGTTTGCTCATTGTCATTCTATTGTCCACCAGGACCCCCAGATCCTTTTCTTCGGAGCTTGTCGCCAGCAGGTCCATGCCTAACCTGTATTGATGCTTAACATTCTTCTTTCCCAGGTGCAAGACCCTACACTTATCCCTGTTGAACCTCATGAGGTTCTTCCTTGCCCAGCTCTCCAGCCTGTCCAGATCCCGCTGGATGGCAGCACGGCCCTCTGGGGTGTCAGCCACCCCTCCCAGTTTGGTATCATCAGCAAACTTGCTGAGGATACACTCTGTCCCCTCGTCCAGGTCACTGATGAATATATTGAACAGTACTGGACCAAGTATTGACCCCTGGGGGACACCTCTAGTTACAGGCATCCAGCTTGAACCTGCTCCATTAATCATCACCCTTTGGGTCCTGTCGCACAGCCAGTTTTCAATCCACCTCACTGTCCCCTCTTCCAGCCCGCACTTCCTCAGTTTCTCAATGAGGATGTTATGGGAGACAGTGTCAAAAGCCTTGCTGAAGTCAAGGTAGATGACATCTGCTGCCCTCCCCTCATCCAACCAACCAGTTATAACATCGTAAAATAGCAACAAAGTGTTTTATACGCTATTTGCAATGATCTATTCATAGACCACATGATGTTAAGTCTTTACTTACCAAGACAGCTTTTCTACCTAAAGTTCTTGAGCTGATAAGCTAGAGGACAGCTTTGCTCTACAGAAACAAAGGATTTCAGAAACAGCAACATTTCCATAAGATGGAATAAGAAAATGCAATAGCTGAGGTATGCTTTATACTGTGACATATCATTTTTTAACAGTCAACAGGACCATGACACTGAGAAAAATACATATGGAAATTTAGCTTATGGACGTTTTAAAATATTTTTAAACTTACCAGCAAATCTCAGTGCAAATTAGGACATGACCTTTCCTAAAACACCATGAAAAAAAATTTCAAGTGTAATGAGAGATGGTAGGATCTTGGCCTACCTGTCAACCTGTGTCTTGATTATAGTGAATCTTATAATTCTAAATTTCATGTTTGTGCCAAAGTAGAGCTGTCATTACCCAAATAGAAAAGTAAAAGAAAGAAGAAAGGACATGAGAGCCAATGAAATAACTGGGTGCCGTGGTTTGGCCTCAGACGGCAACAAAGAACCATGTGGCAGCCGCTCACGCAGACCCAAGTCCCCACCGCCACCCCAGCTGGTGGGGTTGGTTTTCTGGTTCAGTTGCAGTGCCCACCACTGGGGTTGGAGTAGCCACAGCGCCTGCTGCAGAAGTTGGAGCAGCCACAACGTCTGTTGCAGGGGGCTGGAGCTGCCGCAGTGTCTGTCACAGGGGCTGGAGTAGCTGCAGTGTCTGTTGGCTTGGTTTCCATCTCTTTCTCCTGAGGATGCTGCGCAACATTGAGCAATGCTTGGTAGATACTGGCCAAGGCCCAGCACAATGCAGTGAGTTGTGCCTCTCTGGAATAGCCATAGCATTTTCCTTTCCAATATTCTATCACTTTATCAGGGTCCTGTAATTGCTCAGTGGTGAAATCCCAGACCATTGGAGGTGAAAAACTCTCTAGATACCTGCACATGTTCTCCCACCTGCCATGCCACCCCTGACTCTCCAGCCTCGGGGCAGATCTCTGGGTGATAGCCTTAAATAGTCGCTTAACCTTAAACAATAGCTGAAACACATTCAGAAGACCTAGCAATAGGACCAAGCTGGTTTGCATGTCCCAAGGGTATTCAAAGTTCTCAAAAATTGGCATACCCAGCACAAAAGAGAAAAGGGAGGTGAAAGAGCTGGGGAAAATATCCCCCCCTGCTTCCCTCACAGACTCAGTGTATTTACTAATAAATTCTCCGAGATATGGGCAGGAAGATAGTGCTGAATAAATGCCCCAACAAAACCATCTGAACAGCGATGCTATCACATCATAAGCTGATATCACACAGGACAGCAAAATTATAATCCTGATTCCTCTCCCAGAGGTGATAAACATCATCACAGGGAGTACATAAAGCATGTAAGAGTTCACATAACACAGCCACGAAAACAAACGAAACAACATTGTGTCTAGCAACTAATACAACAATTACAGATACACAATTCCGTTTGGCGTGCTCTGGTCAGACCTGTCGTTATCTCAACCCTCCTCGAGCCCCACGTTGGGCGCCAAAAAGGACTGTCGTGGTTTGGCCTCAGACGGCAACGAAGAACCACGTGGCAGCCTCTCGCACAAGACCCGAGTCCCCACCGCCACCCCGGCCGGGAGGGGAAAATCGGGAGAAATAGACAAAACTCGTGGGTTGAGACAAAGGCAATTTAACAGAACAGCAAAAGGGAGCAAGATACAACAACAACAATAACAGAAACAGAGGAATATACAACCGCGATTACGGTACCGCCACTCGCCGACCGCACCCGAGGCGCCCCCCGACCGCTCTCCTCCTTTTCGGGGACTTCCTGTCCCTCCCCTTCCGCGGCTAGCTCAGGCTACCCCTTGGGCATGGCTCACATGGGATGGAATACCTGTGTCCCTGCTAGGGCCTGGGGAGAATTAACCCTATCCCCGCCAGACCCAGGACATCATCCACCCCTTATTCCATACCATTTCATGCCATGCCCAGGTCCTTCAGTTTCCAGTTAAATACACTCAGTTTCTCCTGACATAAATATACATACAGGTATAATGTCCTTAGTCTACGTCAGCTGAGTTCATTTAATCCATGACTTTGAGTTTCATCCACTAGAACAGTCTCTCAGGGCATGCAAGATGGTGTGCGTGGGGCTGGACTGTCGCATGCTGTATATTTTTGTGTCTCATGGCTGATGTATCCAGTGCAGCTCATGTCCATGGTCCATGGGTTGGTGATGTTGATCTCAATGGAGTCGCTGGGCGCCAGCTGCTGAGGTCAGGTCTGGTCCCTTCACTGCTGCACTTTACTCGGTTTTTCATCAGAGTCGATTTGCCATTCGTTTGGGTGCTTTTTTACTGTGGTACAACCATTAGCAGTCAGCAAAATAAGATGTACAGTCCCAGGGTCATTCAGCAATTAACATCATACAGTTTCATTCATTGGCTATTCTCACCCAAAATCAGGTTCCCGTGTGGTACACACTGAACTTCCCCATCCTTCCGCATCACCCACCAAGTGCATCCGGGTCCTTGAGCAAAGGCAATCCCACGGACAGGTTTGCCTTTGCCCGAGGCAGGACTAACCCAGACGGTCTTCCCTAACATATTCTTCATGTGCACTACGGGGACTCTATCTCCCTCCACAGTACGTGGGGGTTTAGATTGGGCAGGGCCAGCTCGATTGGTAGATCCCCTGGTGTTAACTAGCCAGGTAGCCTTTGCTAAATGTGTATCCCAGTTTTTTAAAGTCCCACCACCCATTGCCCTCAGTGCAGTTTTTAACAGTCCATTGTATCGTTCTATCTTCCCAGAGGCTGGTGCATGATAGGGAATGTGATAGACCCATTCAATACCATGTTCTTTGGCCCAACTGTCAATGAGGCTGTTTCGGAAATGAGTCCCATTGTCCGACTCAATTCTCTCTGGGGTGCCATGTCGCCACAGGACTTGCTTTTCAAGGCCCAGGATAGTGTTCCGGGCGGTGGCATGGGGCACAGAGTATGTTTCCAGCCATCCAGTGGTTGCTTCCACCATTGTGAGCACATGGCGCTTGCCTTGACGGGTCTGTGGAAGTGTAATATAATCAATCTGCCAGGCCTCCCCATATTTGTATTTTAGCCATCGTCCTCCATACCAAAGAGGCTTTAATCGTTTGGCTTGCTTGATCGCAGCACATGTCTCGCATTCATGGATGACCTGTGCAATAGTGTCCATGGTCAAATCCACCCCTCGGTCCCGAGCCCATCTATATGTGGCGTCTCTTCCTTGATGGCCTGAGGAGTCATGAGCCCATCGAGCTATGAATAATTCACCCTTATGCTGCCAGTCTAGATCCACCTGAGCCACTTCAATCTTAGCAGCCAGATCCACTTGCTGGTTATTCTGATGTTCCTCAGTGGCCCGGCTCTTGGGTACATGGGCATCTACATGACGTACTTTCACAACCAGATTCTCTACCCGGGCAGCAATATCTTGCCACAGTTCAGCAGCCCAGACAGGTTTGCCTCTGCGCTGCCAATTGTGCTGCTTCCACTGCTGTAACCACCCCCACAAGGCATTTGCCACCATCCATGAATCAGTGTAGAGATAAAGTACCGGCCATTTTTCCCGCTCAGCAATGTCCAAAGCCAGCTGAATTGCTTTCACCTCTGCAAACTGGCTTGATTCACCTTGTCCTTCAGTGGCTTCTGCAACTTGTCTTGTAGGACTCCACACTGCAGCCTTCCACTTTCTATGCTTTCCCACAATCCGGCAGGACCCATCGGTGAACAGGGCATATCTCTTCTCATTTTCTGGTAGTTCATTATATGGTGGAGCCTCTTCTGCACGCATCACCTCCTCCTCCGGTGACATTCCAAAATCCTTGCCTTCTGGCCAGTCCATAATCACCTCTAGAATTCCTGGGCGACTGGGGTTTCCCATTCGAGTTCGCTGCGTGATCAGTGCAATCCACTTACTCCATGTAGCATCCGTTGCGTGATGTGTGGCAGGGACCCTCTCTTTGAACATCCAACCCAGCACCGGCAGCCGAGGTGCCAAAAGGAGCTGTGCTTCTGTACCAACCACTTCCGAAGCAGCTCGAACCCCTTCATATGCTGCCAGTATCTCCTTTTCTGTTGGAGTATAGCGCGCTTCGGATCCTCTGTATCCCCGACTCCAAAACCCTAGGGGTCGACCGCGAGTCTCCCCTGGGGCTTTCTGCCAGAGGCTCCAGGTAGGGCCATTCTCCCCGGCTGCGGTGTAGAGCACGTTTTTAACATCTTGTCCTCCCCGGACTGGCCCCAGGGCTACTGCATGGACTATTTCCTGTTTAATTTGTTCAAAAGCTTGTCGTTGCTCAGGACCCCATTTAAAATCGTTCTTCTTCCGAGTTACTTGATATAGAGGGCTCACAATCAGACTGTAATCTGGGATATGCATCCTCCAAAAACCCACAATGCCTAGGAAAGCTTGTGCTTCCTTTTTATTAGTTGGTGGAGACATAGCTGCTATTTTATTGATCACGTCTGTTGGGATCTGACGGCGTCCATCTTGCCATTTTACTCCTAAAAACTGGATCTCCTGTGCAGGTCCCTTGACCTTACTCCGTCTTATGGCAAAACCAGCTTTCAGAAGGATCTGAATTATTTTATTCCCCTTCTCAAAAACTTCTTCTGCTGTGTCGCCCCATATGATGATATCGTCAATGTACTGCAGATGTTTTGGAGCTTCACCCTGTTCCAGTGCAGTCTGGATCAGTCCGTGGCAAATGGTGGGGCTGTGTTTCCACCCCTGGGGCAATCGATTCCAGGTGTATTGGACACCTCTCCAAGTGAAAGCGAACTGTGATCTGCACTCTGCTGCCAGAGGGATTGAGAAGAACGCATTGGCAATATCAATTGTGGCATACCACTTGGCTGCCTTGGACTCCAGTTCGTATTGAAGTTCTAACATGTCCGGCACAGCAGCACTCAGCGGTGGCGTGACTTCATTGAGGCCGCGATAGTCCACAGTTAGCCTCCACTCTCCATTAGATTTCCGCACCGGCCATATGGGACTGTTAAAGGGTGAGTGAGTCTTACTGATAACTCCTTGAATCTCTAGTTGACGAATCAGCTCATGGATGGGGATCAGAGAGTCTCGGTTAGTTCGATATTGCCGCCGATGAACCGTTGTGGTAGCAATCGGCACCTGTTGTTCTTCAACCTTCAACAACCCCACAACAGAAGGGTCCTCTGAGAGACCAGGCAAAGTAGACAACTGTTTAACTTCTTCCACCTCCAAGGCAGCTATGCCAAAAGCCCAACGGTACCCTTTTGGGTCCTTAAAATACCCTCTCCTGAGATAATCTATACCAAGGATGCATGGAGCATCTGGGCCAGTCACAATGGGATGCTTTTGCCACTCATTCCCCGTTAGGCTCATTTCAGCTTCCAGTACAGTCAACTCTTGTGATCCCCCTGTCACTCCAGAAATGCAAATGGGTTCTGCCCCTCTATAGCTTGATGGTATTATAGTGCACTGTGCCCCTGTGTCCACTAAAGCTCTATACTCCTGTGGCTCTAATGTACCAGGCCATCGAATCCACACTGTCCAATAAATCCGATTATCCCTTTCCTCCACCTGGTTGGAGGCAGGGCCCCTCTAATACTGGTCATAGTATCTGTTATTCGCTTCTTGCAGGAATGATTTGGAGGTTCCTTCAAGGGGATCAGAACTAAGCTCAGGCCTTCTATACTGTCTGGGGAACTGCACGTTGGAAACTGGGGCAGCGCTTTTCCTGGAGGGATCCCCTTTTGTGGTTGATCCTCCTTGCAACTCCTGTACCCGTGCCCGTAGGGCCGAAGTAGGTTGTCCATCCCACTTCCTCATGTCCTCTCCGTGGTCACGCAGGCAGAACCACAGGATGCCTCGTGGTGTGTATCCCCTGTATTCTTTATCTTGAGTGGAGAAATGTCTGCTCCTAACAGCTGAGATACTAGCTCGTACAGGTGGGGAGGACATATTCTCTTCAAGTTGCTGGACCTTCCGGGACAGTTTCTCCACAGCTGAGACAAGGGGAGAAGAGAGACTTTCTTCATATTGCCGAAGTCGGGCAGCCACCTCATCCACCGTCGGTCCCTCTTCACCTCTCCATTCCATCACTGCCAATGAGTTGGCATATGATGATGGGGCGCTCCGTACAAACTTCCGCCACATGGACCTTGTGCAATGGACCTCATCAGGATCTGTGGGTGACTGTGCATTGTCCAGGTCACAATAAATCATCTCCCGTACGGCTAATTCTCTCAGGTACTGGATACCTCTTTCCATGGTGGTCCACTTGCTCGGATGGCATACAACATCCTCACTGAATGGATACCTTTCCCTCACGCCTGACAGGAGTCGCTTCCAGAGGCTGAGGACTTGTGCCTTCTTCCCAATTGCCTTGTCAATGCCCCCCTCTCTAGACAGAGATCCCAGCTGCCTGGCTTCCCTACCCTCCAATTCCAAGCTACTTGCTCCGTTATCCCAGCACCGGAGCAGCCAGGTGACAATGTGCTCACCTGGAAGTCGGCTGAAATCTTTTCGCATGTCCCGCAGCTCGCTCAGGGACAGGGATCGAGTGATTATCTCTGGCTCTGCCTCTTCCTCTTGTTCTCGTGATGACCCTGGCTCATCGTCGTCCTTTGCTGAGCGAACTGATTTCTTGGAATATTTCTTCTTCTGGACAGGGGCAACTGATACAGGCACAGGTTGGTTTTCTGGTTCAGTTGCAGTGCCCACTACTGGGGTTGGAGTGGCCACAGCGCCTGCTGCAGGAGTTGGAGCAGCCACAATGTCTATTGCAGGGGCTGGAGCAGCTGCAGTGTCTGTCACAGGGGTTGGAGTAGCTGCAGTGTCTGTCACAGGGGTTGGAGTAGCTGCAGAATCTGTCCCAGGGGTTGGGGTAGTTGTAGAGTCTGTTGGCTTGGTTTCCATCTCTTTCTCCTGAGGATGCTGCGCAACATTGAGCAATGCTTGGTAGATACTGGCCAAGGCCCAGCACAAGGCAGTGAGTTGTGCCTCTCTGGAATAGCCACAGCATTTTCCTTTCAAATATTCTATCATTTTATCAGGGTCCTGTAATTGTTCAGTGGTGAAATCCCAGACCATTGGAGGTGAAAAACTCTCTAGATACCTGCACATGTTCTCCCACCTGCCATGCCACCCCTGACTCTCCAGCCTCGGGGCAGATCTCTGGGTGATAGCCTTAAATAGTCGCTTAACCTTAAACAATAGCTGAAACACATTCAGAAGACCTAGCAATAGGACCAAGCTGGTTTGCATGTCCCAAGGGTATTCAAAGTTCTCAAAAATTGGCATACCCAGCACAAAAGAGAAAAGGGAGGTGAAAGAGCTGGGGAAAATATCCCCCCCTGCTTCCCTCACAGACTCAGTGTATTTACTAATAAATTCTCCGAGATATGGGCAGGAAGATAGTGCTGAATAAATGCCCCAACAAAACCATCTGAACAGCGATGCTATCACATCATAAGCTGATATCACACAGGACAGCAAAATTATAATCCTGATTCCTCTCCCAGAGGTGATAAACATCATCACAGGGAGTACATAAAGCATGTAAGAGTTCACATAACACAGCCACGAAAACAAACGAAACAACATTGTGTCTAGCAACTAATACAACAATTACAGATACACAATTCCGTTTGGCGTGCTCTGGTCAGACCTGTCGTTATCTCAACCCTCCTCGAGCCCCACGTTGGGCGCCAAAAAGGACTGTCGTGGTTTGGCCTCAGACGGCAACGAAGAACCACGTGGCAGCCTCTCGCACAAGACCCGAGTCCCCACCGCCACCCCGGCCGGGAGGGGAAAATCGGGAGAAATAGACAAAACTCGTGGGTTGAGACAAAGGCAATTTAACAGAACAGCAAAAGGGAGCAAGATACAACAACAACAATAACAGAAACAGAGGAATATACAACCGCGATTACGGTACCGCCACTCGCCGACCGCACCCGAGGCGCCCCCCGACCGCTCTCCTCCTTTTCGGGGACTTCCTGTCCCTCCCCTTCCGCGGCTAGCTCAGGCTACCCCTTGGGCATGGCTCACATGGGATGGAATACCTGTGTCCCTGCTAGGGCCTGGGGAGAATTAACCCTATCCCCACCAGACCCAGGACACCCCATGCAGCGCTACAGACTTGGGGAAGTGTGGCTGGAAAGCTGCCTGGAAGAAAGAGACCTGGGGATTCTAATTGACAAGCGGCTGAATATGAGCCAGCAGTGTGCCCAGGTGGCCAAGAAAGCCAATGGCATTCTGGCTTTTATCAGAAATAGCATGTCCAGCAGAAGTAGGGACGTGATTGTGCCCCTGTACTCAGCACTGGTGAGGCCACACCTGGAGTATTGTGTCCAGTTTTGGTCACCTCAATACAAGAGAGATACAGAGGTACTGGAGCAAGTGCAGAGGAGCGCAATGAAACTGGTGAAGGGCCTGGAAAAAGTCATATGGAGAGCGGCTGAAGGAGCTGGGACTGTTTAGTATGAGGAAGAGGAGGTTGAGGGGAGTCCTCATCGCTCTCTACAACTACTTGAAAGGATGCTGTAGAGAGATTGGTGCTGTTCTCTTCTCACAGGCAATTAATGACAGTCCGAGAGGGAATGGCTTCAAGCTCCAACAGGGTAGGTTTAGACTGAACATTAGGAAGGAGTTCTTCACAGAAAGAGTGGTCGGGCATTGGAATAGGCTGCCCAGGGAGGTGGTTGAGTCACCATCCCTGGATGTGTTTAAGAGACGATTAGATGCGGTGCTGGGGGATATGGTGTAAGGGAGGACTTTGTAGAGTAGGGTAGATGGTTGGACTTGATGATCCCAAGGGTCTCTTCCAACCTAGACGATTCTATGATTCTATGATGATTCTTGAGTTAAGCCTTGGCGTCTATTATGAAATAATTACTGCTGGGAATGGAAGAGGGACTTTTTCCATATATTTGAGACCTTTTGAAAAATCCCCCTCACAAATAACCTGTTTTCAGACCTATAGTTGCTTTTTCATGAAGGAATGCAGTTGGTAATCTATATATCATGAGTCTGGGTAGTTCCTGAAGCATAGAAAATGCAGACATCACAAAAGGTGACTGAAAGCAGTTTGGAAAATAATTCATAGGTTCATAGAATGATAGAATGGGTTAGGTTGGAAGGGACCTTAAAGATTATCTTGTTCCAACCCCCCCTGCCATGGCCAGGGTCACCTCCCACTGGGCCAGGTTGCTCAAAGCCCCATCCAACCTGGCCTTGAACACTTCCAGGGAAGGGGCACCTACAACTTCTCTGGGCAACTTGTTCCAGTGTCTCACCACCCTCACAGTAAAGAATTCCCTCCTAATATCTAATCTAAATCTACCCTCTTTCAATTTAAAACCACTGCACCTCTTCCAATCACTACATGCCCTTGTAAAAAGTCCCTCTCCATCTTTCTTATAGGCACTTTTTAGGTACTGGAAGGCTGTTATAAGGTCTGTCTAGAGCCTTTTCTTCTCCAGACTAAACAATTGCAACTCCCTCAGCATATCTTCATAGAAGTGCCCCAGCCATCATCTTCGTGGCCTCCTCTGGACTCATTCCAACAGGTCCATATCCTTCTTGTCTTGGGGTCTCCAGATATGGACACAGTACTCCAGGTGAGTTGTCACAAGAGTAGAATAGCAGGGCAGAATAACCTTCCTCAGCCTGATGGCCTACACTGTCCTTGCCTAGATGTAGCCCAGGTTACATTTGGCTTTCTGGGCTACAAGCACACATTGCCAGCTCATGTCCAATTTTGAATGCAGCAGTACTCCCAAGTCCTTCTCTGCAGGTATGCTCTCAGTTGATTCTCTGCCCAATCTGAATTTGTGCTTGGGATTTCCCTGATCCACATGTAGGATCCTGCACTTGGCCTGGTTGAACTTCATGAAATTTGGATGGACCCAATTCTCAAGCTTGTTAAGGTCCCTCTGGATGGCATCCCCTCCCTACAGCTTATTGAGGGAATACACAGTTTGGTGTCATCAGCAAACTTGCTGAGGTTGAATTCAATCCCAACATCCATATCACCAGCAAAGATGTTAAATATTACCAGTCCTAGTACCACCCCCTGAAGAACAAGACTCATCACTACTAGACACTTGGACACTGAGCCGTTGACTGCAACTTTTTGAGTTTGATTATCCAGCCAATTCCTTATCCACTCAGTGGTCCATCTGTCAAATCTATGTCTCTCCAATTTAGAGGCCAGGATGTTATGCAGGAGAATGTCAAATGCTTTGCTCAAATCCAGGCAACGGTATCTGTTGCTCTCCCTTTATTCATTGATGCTGTAACATTGTCGTAGAAGGCCACCAAATTGATCAGGCATGATTTACCCTTAGTAAAGCCATGTGGGCATTCACCAATTGTCTCTTTATTTTCCATGTGCCTTGACAGAGTTTCTAGGAGGACCTGATCCACAATCTTGCCAGGCACAGAGACAAGACTGACTGGCCTTTAGTTCCCCTAGTCCTCTTCTTTTCCCTTTTTAAAAATGAGGGTTGTGTTTTGCATTTTCCAGTCAGTGGAAACTTCACCAGACTGCCAAGACTTCTCAAATATGATGGACAGTGGCTTAGTAACATCATCCATTCGTTCCCTCAGGACCTGTGGATGCTTCCCATCAGGTCCCATGGCCTGAGCCAGTAAGATTGAAAGATCCCTCAGGGAGAGACATGTCCCTTACCTTAGCTCATGTATATCTGAGACGCTGCATTCATTAAACGCACCATAAGAGTAGGACTAATAAGTTTCTTTGTATGTTTGCACTTCCTGTGGGATCATGCAGGTACAGGCATAATCCAGCAGCATGACATCTAGGTCTGAAAGCCATGTGGATACATTATTCCAGACAAATGCATGCTGTCTCCTTTTAACAAAGCCATGTGCCTTCCTGATAAAAGCCAGCTGGGTCATGTGCAGCTGGTATCTGCAGTATGATCTCTTGGTATGTCAGATTCAACATACACCTGTCTCTCCCTGCACAGGTAGACTTACCCCTTCATTTAAAATAAATAAATCGATACATACATAAATTTAAATGTTAGAGCTTGATAGATCATCGTTGTCAGTTTTTTTTACTTTTTTTTTAATCCTTTCTAGAGAAAAGAAAAGCTTGGTTCTCAGTTCTCGGCCTTGTGGGAGCATAGTGAAAGCAATCCTTACAGCTTGGGTGGTAAGACTAATGTAAGGTTCACATGAATTAAGTTGTAAACAAATGGAGAGGTTCTCCAGTTATACAAGAAACATCCCATTCTACACTAGTACTTAGAATTAATGGAGTAAAGATAATAGTTTCCCTGCACCTAAACTATATTCAAATGTATTAAAAAAACTCATGAACAATAGGCATCAAAAACCTACACCAGTGACTTGCAATACAGTAGGCATTTCAACATACAGCTCTGCCTGAGAAATCAGACATAGAATCTAATATCAGACTTTCCTCAGAAAATTCATGCCAATACTAATCTGAAATAGCCCATTACAGTTGACCTGATGAGTGGCTAGAACTGTGCATATGGCAATTGGCCCTGATGTTCAAAGCGCCTTGTGGTAAACCGAGTTTGCCCAGTGCCAATGCACCTCTTCTATGATAGACTGAAAGAAGAACTTAAAAGGGAAAGAAAGAATCACCAGTTGAAAGAAAAATTGAAAAAAAGAGAAATAAGACATTTAACAAATTATGTAGGGATTGTAAAATTCTTACAGAGATAAAAACTTAAATTCAATCTTATTTTAGAGTGTTTTCATGTAATTAGGCTATAAAATACACTCTTCACTACTGCTACAATATACTGTGGTTTTAGAAAATGAAGTCCTTATTTGACAGTGTTTCAAGTCCTGAATATGTGGAAAAACACTTAGCTAAAGAAAGTTTAGAGTGCTGTTATACCTCAAACGATAAACTATTTTTATCTTCTTCCCTGTTGTATCACTGGTATTAGAGATACTATTCCATAGGTCCCATCCACCTGATACTGTAGAGCCCCTGGAATTTTACTGAGGCATATTGTCATTGGTTAAGCTGTGCTCTTTCTGTTGAAGTAGGATAATTTTAAATTCCAAGTACCATTAAAACACTTCAGTGTAAATAAGGGACCTCTGTTAGAGAGCGATTTGAAACATTCTGAGGTGTTTTCACGGAAATGATAAATTCCATTGCTCCCCAGACGGTGAGAGCACCTAGCTTCAGAACTGGCACAAGTCAGACAGCTCTGAAGGGCTGGCATTCATTTCATAAGGCTGGTTTGGGATTCTGGCATTTCAAACAGCTTTCCCCCAGCTGAACTATTTTGCTATTCAGGAAGTCAAAAATAAGCCATTTTCAGAATCTGAAGAATTACTGTTGATATTGAAACATGTTACTTTGAGACATTTTTATATAAAATACATAATGATCATAACTTATTTTAAACACTGAAGTTACACGACCTGCAAGCAGTTGATCAAGGTTGAACTTGGCCTCATTTTCACTTTGCAGCCTGGACCTTTCACATGACAATTTATACACTTGACATTATAAAAAAGGCAATATCTAGAGATGTAGGAGTATTGTGGAAAATATGTCCATGAGCATTTTTCGTAATTGGGACTTCAAGTGACTTGCAAATATAGCTCTTAGCCAATCTCAACTAAGCAGCAGAGTTTTACCTCCTTTCTTTGCCTCAGATTTGGTGTCTTTTCCTTTACTTTGCTTTTTACAAACTGAGGATAGGCTCAAGTTCCTCTTCGCGTTTTCTGTGTTAATATGATTTAACAATTAAGCAAAAAGAAAGCAAAAAAACATCAGCTGATTGTGAAGAAGAGATTTCTGGAGGGCCACAACAATCTCAATAATACCACGTGGGAAGAAAGTAAAATGAAACACAATGCTGTTCACTATACTACAATCAAAGACATTTTGAGTATTATGCCTTTTTCAGGACTGAAGTTATCTTCTTTTTTTTAAAATGCATAATTGTGAAAGTCTTAATCAATATACACACATTATGGAGACTCCTTAAAATGCTGCATTTTGAAATAATGTGATTCTGTCATTTCTTACACATTTCCATAAGCTTTTTTTTGAGAAAGTCTCCAGAAAAAGAACCATCATCACAGCAATCAGCCAGTGAAACAAGCTCTAAAATTTGTCACTTGCCTGTTCTTTCTGTCTCTCTAGAAACTCAAGTGGGCACTTCTTGAAGTACACAATATTTTGTGTAACACCTCAGTAACTACGATGAGCTTACGGAATTCTATGAATGCCAGTTATACAGGTATTTGCATTTCTAGCTGCTTAAATACTGTTAGAAAGATGGCTCTTCTCTGTATAACAATATAAAAACATCCAGCTAAATCAGGTTCTAGCAAACCAATTGGTGGACAAAAGCTGGGTCAGGATTAAAGGGAAAGCAGGACATTATGGTGAGGATCTGCTACAGGCCACTGTGATGAAACGGGAAAGAGGACTTCACTGCGAGGTTTAAATTAATGTATTTGGACTTCACTCACAGGTCCAATATGTCACTATTGCAGGTTCTATGTATACAATGGTGATTACACTATTGCAATTTAAAAGCACTTCACGGAATACACTGCTGCAGTCTACAAATGATCCTGACAAGTAACAACACCAACCACAAACGCGCTACATATGAACACCTTAAAAGAGTGCACCAATCACAATCTTAGTAGCATGCCATATACCATACGTATGTTTCTTAATCGCTTACCCTCTCTGTCAGGTAAGGTCACTCAGTCCCCGGGAAGTTACCTTGTACAGCGTCCTGGACAAGGGGGAAACGAATCTCCTACAGGCCAGCTGTATGGGTGGAGGATTCCCCATTTTTCTCCCCAAACCTTGCAGTTTATATTTCCTGATTCTGTGGGGGTGCAGGATTATGATTACCATATCTGGGATATTTATCTCTGGTGGAGTGATAGCCCAGTCTCCATTGCAAATTTTATGATGTCTAGCACTCAAAGGCCTGGGTGGATTACCCTATCTGGCACATTTACTTCTGGTGGTGTGATAGCTGAGTCTCTGTTGCAAATGTTGTGATGTCTGGCAAAGTCAGGACAACAGTGGTGGAATGGGACTCAGGGCATTTTGTTTGTTAAGGGAGATAAAGCATTCGGTTTTGGTTCTTATTGTGATGCATTCTCAAGACAACCCCGGGCTGAGCCTTTTGCAGCTCCCCCCAAGTTATCTCTGCATAGAAGAGGCAAGGCAGAGATGAAGCTGAGTTGGATAACAACTCCCTGCATCTCATCTATTGTTCTCCGAAACCAGTTTGGCTGGGTGCTCCCATACAGCCACCTGACCAAGAAGATTGATCAGATGAAGCCTTCTACAGACAGATAGGAGCAACCTCATGTTCACAGGCCCTGGTCCTCATGAGGGACTTCAATCACCCCACTATCTGTTGGAGGCATAACACAGAAAGGCATAAGCAATCCAGGAGGTTCCTGGAACACATTGATGATAACTTACTACTCCAAGTGACGGAGGAGCCAATGGAGAAAGGTGCTATACTAGACCATGTTCTCACCAACAAGGAGGGGCTGGTGAAGGATGTGAAGCTCAAGGGCAGCCTTGGCTGCAGTGGTCATGGAACAGTGGAGTTCAGGATCCTCAGGGCTGTAAGGAGGGTGCACAGCATGCTCACTACCCTGGACTTCAGGAGATCACACTTTGGCCTCTTGAGAGATTTGATTGGTAGAGTACCATGGGATAAAGTCCTAGAGGGACGAAAGGTCCAAGAAAGTTGGTAAGTATTCAAGGATAACATCCTCCAAGCTCAGGAGCAATGCATCGCAAGAAGGAAGAAGTCAGGCAAAAAATCCAGGAGGTCTACACGGATGAACAAAGAACTCTTGGACAAACTCAAACACAAAAAGGAAGGCTACAGAGGCTGGAAGCAAGGACAGGTTAGCCTGGGAGGAATATAGAGAAATTGTTTGTGTAGACAATTGCACCCTCCCCAGAAGGAAACAGGAGCCCTGGTTACCTGGGATATGGAGAAGGTTAAGGTACTTGATGACTTTTTTGCTTGTCTTCACTGGAAAGTGCTCTAGCCACACCATCCAAGTTGTAAAACGCAAATGAACGGACTGGGGGAAGGAAGAACTGCTCCCTGTAGCAGAAGATCAGGTTTGAGACCATCTAATGTGCACTAATCCATGGGACCTGATGAGATACATGGCGTGTCCTGAGGGAACTGGCAGATGAAGTTGCTAAGCCACTATCTATCATATCTGAGAAGTTGTCATCGCCTGGTGAAGTTCCCTCTGACTGGAAAAGGGGAAACATAACCCTGATTTTCAAAAAGGGAAAAAAGCAAGACCTGGGGTCCTACAGGCTAGTCAGGCTCATCTCTGTGTTCGGCAAGATTATGGAGCAAATCCTCCTAGAAACTCTACCAAGGGACATGAAAATAATGAAGTGATCAGTGACATCATGACAACATGTTTTCTTCAAGGGCAAGTTATGCCCAACAAATTTGGTGGCCTTCTATGATGGGGTTACATCTTTGTTGCACTGTCCCGTGTAACATCCTGGTATCTAAATTGGAGAGACATAGATTTGATGAATGGACCACTGAGTGGATAAGGAATTGGTTGGATAATCAAACTCAAAAAATTGCAGTCAACAGCTCGATGTCCAAGTGCCTAGCAGTGATGAGTGGCATTCCTCAGGGGTCAGCACTAGAACCAGTGCTGTTTATAGACAGTGGGACACCATGTATCCTTATCAAGTTTGCCAATGACACCAAGCTGTGTGGCACAGTCAACATGCTGGAGGGAAGGGATACCATCCAGAAGGACCTGGACAGGTTTGAGAGGTGGGCCCATACAAACTTCATGGAGTTCAACCAGGACCAAGTGCAAGGTGCTCCACCTGGGTCACGGCAAATCCAAGCATAAATACAGACTGGAAGGAGAATGGATTGAGAGCAGACCTGAGGAAAGGGACTTGGGGGTGTTGGTTGATGAGAAGTCAACATGAGCCGGACATGTGCACTTGTAGTGCAGAAAACCAAACATATCCTGGGCTGCATCAAAAGGAGTGTAGGCCACCAGGTTGAGGGAGGTGATTCTGCCCTTCTACTCTGCTCTTGTGAGATCCCACCTGGAGGACCACATCCAGTTCTGAGGCCCCCAACATAAGAAGGACTTGGACCTGTTGGAGGAGGTCCAGAGGAGGTCCAGGAAGATGATCAGAAGTCTGGAGCACTTCTCCTATGAAGACATAGAATCATAGAATCGTCACAGTACTCGAGGTGAGGCCTCACCAGTGCTGAGTACAGGGGGATGATCACCTCCCGGGTCCTACTTGCCACACTGTTCCTGATACAGGCCAGGATGCTGTTGGCCTTCTTGGCCATCTGGGCACACTGCTGGCTCGTGTTCAGCCTGCTGTTGACCAACACCCCCGAGATCCTTTTCTGCCAGGCAGCTCTCCAGCCATTCTTCCCCAAGCCTGTAGCACTGCATGGGGTTGTTGTGACCTAAGTGCAGGACCCAGCACTTGGCCTTATTGAAACTCATCCTGTTAGTCTCAGCCCATTGATCCAGCCTGTCCAGATCCCTCTGCAAAGCCTCTCTACCCTCCAGCAGGTCGACACTGCCACCCAACTTGGTGTCGTCTGCAAACTTACTGAGGGTGCACTTGATCCCCTCATCCAGATCATCAATAAAGATATTAAAGAGAACAGGGCCCAGTACCGAGCCCTGTGGGACACCACTTGTGACTGGCTGCCAACTGGATTTAACTCCATTCGCCACCACTCTCTGGGCCCGTCCCTCCAGCCAGTTTTTAACCTAGTGGAGAGTATACCCATCTAAGCCATGGGCAGCCAGTTTCTCCAGGAGGGTACTGTGGGAGACTGTATCAAAGGCCTTGCTAAAGTCCAGGTAAACAACATCCACATGCTGAGAGAGTTGCAATTGTTCAGCCTGGAGAAGAGAAGGCTCCAGGCAGACCTTATAGCTGCCTTCCAGTATCTAGACGGGTTGTACAGGAAAGACTGGGAAGAACCCTTTATCAGGGAATGTAGCGATAGGATGAGGGGTAACATTTTTTAACTGAAAGAGGGTAGATTTAGATTAGATATTAGGAAGAAATTCTTTACTGTGAGGGTGGTGAGACACTGGAACAGGTTGCCCAGAGAAGTTGTGGGTGCCCCTTCCCTGGAAGTGTTCAAGGCCAGGTTGGATGTGCTTTGGGCAACCGGGTCTAGTTGAAGGCTGTCCCTGCCCATGGCAGGGGGATTGGAACAAGATGATCTTTAAGGTCTCTTTCAACCCAAAACGTTCTCTAATTCCATAAAGATATAGACAACCACAAAAAAGAATTTTGTGACCGCTTTGGGGCTGCCTAGTATAGCTATCCTGGCGCATACAGGGTAGTATACCAGGAGATAAAGGGTGTTTTGTATATCCACATTCCCTATGTCTTGCTAAAAGCGTTAATCATCTGTCAACTCAGCAGACCTACAATAACTTTTTGATCCTTCAAGTGCCTTCAACGTATTGGTCTGCAATTTCTTCTATAAAAGCTCCATTCCCTCGATTCACTATGGAGAAATGCTACTTATCTCAGATTTTAGTGGGACTACAGTTGCATTCCAGCAATATTGAAAGCAATGACCACCAAGGTTTGTACATTTCTCTATTTACTTGTTTAATTATTTCTACCAAAATCAGGTTTCTGCCACTTTGTTAGAGGTCAAGTTTCAATACAAGGGCTCTGCTATCCTACTGTCCATCAGAGTTACTAACAAAGCAGATAAACAAGTCAAAAATGTCTGCAGTGTAATTGTACATTTATTTACCTTCTGTTGGCCTAAACACACACTTACTTGATTCTTTGCTGCATTGTCCAATTGCACATATTCTTTTATATCACTTACCTTCATGGCCAGCAACTCAGCAAAAATCCAAAGTTTTCAGTGAATCAATTGCTCTACAGAACTTTGGTCTCTCTATTATTATAAAATATAAATTGTCATGGAAATTATACAGTAACATTTTCAATAATTTAGGCTGAAAATCTCCTTTTAAAAAACTATTTTGGACTGAGTGGTGTCTTTCTTCCTGAAGTTAACACCATAAACTTTATTCAACGCACAATGAAAAAAAAATCAGATTGCAGGCATTTCCTTTTTTAAGGTATCTTACCATGCTCACTTCTGTAGGTATCTAAAAACTGTTGTAAAGATCAAGCATAGCAGTGTTAATGGGCAAGCCCCCCGGTCTTGCTTACTTAGTGTCAAATAAAAAAAAACCCATGTAGACTACCTCTCCACTCCCCATGCCACATACTGGAAAAAGTTCTTTTTTACTAAAGACACACTAATCATTTCTGTCTTCTGAAAGATCAGAATTCTACTTCTGATCACACAGAAATGGATATGAGATCTTAGATTTTTGTTTGTGTTTGCACAAATTCACAGAGGCTTTTCTACATCCTACAGTAATATATATTAAATATTTTTTCCCAAGTTTTGAAAACCCGCTCATTTTACTTTGTCAGTGTCTACAAAATGTTACAGAAGAGAACACACATATGTAAGATCCTTTTCTTGTTGAAATTCCATTCTAACAAATGTCATGCCTCTAGATATTTCAAGAAAATGCTCAGTGTTAAAACCACGCGTGTAATCTGAACTAGATATGTATTTAAACAACTAGAGAAGCATACACTTACCGTATTAGATAATGCTCAGGGAAAGAGACAATTCTCATTGTGCAAAACCAAGGTACATATCTTATTTAAGACAGCAAAGCTAACTGTCTATCAGAGAGGCAAGTTCAGAGGTGATTAGTAACATGCATACCATGGACATACAATGTCTAGCAGTCATGAAGGATGCTGAATTATGTATGAGTATCATTCAAACATCTACTTAATGTCAAAATCACTCTGAATAAATAAATAAATAAATAAATACTTATGTAAATGATATGCCTACACATTTTGAATGTGCTTGGAAAAAATTTCTAAGCCAGTCTTTCCTATAATTCATTATTTCTCTTTTCATCAGCAAATGAGGTTTTTACAAGAATTTTTTAAAATAAAGAGGAATTAATCTACTAACTCTATATAAATTCTAATTGAGATCTAGAGCTGTCTGACCCAAAATATAGACCAATGTGGGGAGGAGGGGAGGGAGAGCTGTCTAGGAAGAAGGAAATTCTTTCCTTAAACATATTTCATCTTCCACACTGAAATAGTAATTGACTAATGACACAGATTCTAGTCAACTAGTAAACAAATATGTGGACTATTCCAGGCAACAGAGGCAAACAGTACAACCGTTTTTAAAAAAATACAAAGACAAACCCACAACTTTTTGCTACTTATTTCCTCTACTTCTGCAAAACCAAGTTTTGCCGAAACCTAAATGTTGCACGTAGACTGACTTCACCTTTGGAACAAATGGCAGCGTAGGTTTTTCAGTTGTAACAGGCATCACAATATGAGGAAGGAAAAAATGCAGTTGCAACACCACTGAGAGTCAACAGGGTATAATTAGGTAACTTAGAAAGTCAGTATGGAGATTTTACTTCATGCCAGTGATCCAGCTGAATGATCTCTAGAAAACACTAAACATCTGATTTTCCTTTCTCAAGTACCTCAAAAGTATTTATTTCCATGAAAAATATAAGTTTTGTAATATTGCATAAAACAGAACAATGTTGATTCTGCTGCACATGTCACTCACCTAGAATATCATTCGCTCACCTAGGCCTTTCATTTAAGACAGTTTATTACCCTGTAAAGTAAGATGACAGTAGCATTAATTCTGCATAGTAGGAATACCTGTTAGCACTCCAAACCAACTCTAGAAGCCCACTAGACAGCTTCTATCCAGTAATAAGTAGGACTTTTCTAAGTATCAGCTGATCATAAGGTAGATCTAATTGATGAATGATGCTGGTAGACTTTGGACCTTAAAAAGAAAGATCATTATGTGACAAATAGGAAAAAATTGCTTTAGAAGATACTGCTGTAATCTGGGGAAGAAAACATTCACTGTAAATCAGTTCATGGCTTTTTCACTTTTTTGAGATAACACTTGGGGATTTATTCACACAATTTAAGAAAAAAATTATTTAAGCATTAGTTTGTTCTCTCTTATAGCTCATTTCACATATTTCCATGAAAATTGAAGCAGTCTTAGACCTTCCTCTTCTCTTTGCCATTCAATATTTATCTTTTGTTTGAAAAAAAAGATTACAAATTTTTTTTAAAAAAAGAAAGACTTCAAAACACACACACAAAAAGACAGGGAACACAGGAAGAACAGTATTTATCAGCAGAGATAGTAACTTTTACACAGATGCTCATTCCTAGCAATTCATGAACACCCTAAGTGCCACCTGTGGATGTTGGCAGGGTAGGTTCTGACTGATTTTATACAGTTTTAGGACAGCAGAAAAATCTTGTTTATATGTATCTATATGTTTCAGAAATTACTTTGCACGTGTGGCAGTCCATAGACTATAATTAACAAATGAAGTATCGAAAAACAGGAAACCCCAACATTTTGATGGTTTCATATGTTAGTGCTTCCTTTATTTGTGTTGATTCCTTAAGCATCAGAACACTGTTATATTCTCCCCAGACAGTTTAAGCAGGAGTTCCTTTGCTTCAATGTACCTGAGAAAATTTTTTTATTTTGTTTTGGTTTTACTACTCAGAACTTTTAGATTTCCAGCGCTGTTTTGACATAACCTTGTGACTCCTGAGACCTTACTACAAACATCATAGTGAATTCTAAGTGCATATTAAAACCAGAACAGATAAAGAAATGAAATAAGTTTAAAATTTCCTCTTTTAGGAGACAGCAACTCCTGTTGACATCAGTAGCTTACTGATCTTTGAATGAAACAGAACATTGCTGCAAAACAACCCCTATTGAGTAAGTTGTGCGCGCAACTCACAGCTTTATCATCTGTATTTTGACAGTATTGTCATCACTGAAAGTGAATGATGCTAAAACCTGTGCCTGATACAGCATCAAAGTTTGGCCCCTTTGCTTTCAGCTGCACCTAACACTTAAGCACAAGACCATGAGGAAATAATAAAAGTGAAGGTCTAAATGACCTGAAAGAAATTTAATTTGAAGTTTGCTACAGTTGAGCCAGTTGTCTATACTTCTGTAATTATTTTGCAAATTTGCATGGGGCTGCAGGGCAACAGAGGATAAGCTGAGAAACACAGGAGATCTAGTGATCATGAAACGGTAGAGTTCAAGATCCTTAGGGCAGGGAGGAAGGTGCGCAGCAAGCTCACTGCCCTGGACTTCAGGAGAACAGACTTCAGCCTCCTCAGGGATCTGATTCGTAGGCTCCCATGGCTTAAAACACTGGAGGGGAGAGGGGCCCAAGGAAGCTGGTTAGGATTCAAGGATAACCTCCTCCAAGCTCAGGAGTGATGCATACCAAAAAAAGAATTCAGGCAAAAAAGCTAAGAGGCCTGAATGAACAAGGAGATCCTGGACACACTCAAAAGCAAAAAGAAGGCCTACAGAGGCTGGAAACAAAGACAGGTATCCCAGGAAGAATACAGAGAAACTGTCCAAGCAGCCAAGAATCAAGTTAGGCAAAAACTCCATGGCCTGGGGATTGGAACTAGATGAGCTCTACTATCCCTTCCAACTTAAACCATTCTATGACAATTCTATGAAATAACAAACACTCCACTGGTTGTATTCTAGAGCCATTTAAAGAGTCCTACCTTGTATATGACCTATGCTTGTATATTAGTTCTCCTTTGTAGTAGCTCTTTAGTCTAGAATGAATACCAATAGACAAATTAAAATAGCAGTTTCTGTAGGAAAATATATAAAGCCTTTAAATACGATATTAGCAATATTGACCTGAGAGGTTTTGGAATAGCAAGAGATACTGTTTATTCAAAACCAAAAATAATTAAAAAACTCCCAAAATGCAATAGCATGAATTTTCCAGGTTGTCACACAAAAGGGTGGGATAAGTGTCAATCAGTTCTTAAGCCAATCATAGAACCACAGAATCCTTCAGGTTGGAAAAAACCTTTAAGATCATCAAGTCTAACTTGGCAGTCTTAACACTACCAAGTCCAACAATAAAACCATGTCCCTAAGTACCACAAATACATGTCTGTTAAATACCTCCAGGGATGGTGACTCAACCACTTCCTTGGGCAGCTTATTCCAATGCTTGACAGCCCTTTTTGTGAAGAAAATTTTCCTAATTTGCAGTCTAACCCTCCCCTGGCACAACTTGAGGCCATTTCCTCTTGTTTCCTGTCTTGTTACTTGGGAGAGAGACTGACACTCAACTCACTACAGCCTCCTTTCAGGTAGTTGTAGAGAGTGATAATGTCTGCCCTCAGCCTCCTTTTCTCTGGACTTAATAACCCCAGTTCCCTCAGCTGCTCATCATAAGATGTGCTCTAGAAACTTCACTAGCTTCTCTGCTCTTTGGACATGCTTCAGCATCTCAATGCCTTTCTTGCAGTGAAGGAAGCAAAACTGAACACAATATTCAAGGTGTAGCCTCACCAGTGCTGAGTACAGAGGCCCAATTTGGTGTTATCTGCAAGTTTACAGATGGTACACTTGATCCCCTCTGAATCCAATCCAAACTGAACAAAAAAGATACCCAGACCACTTGAAGTTATGCACCTTCATTATAATATTCCTCAGGCAGGTTAGTGGTAAGGCTATGTATAAAATCATTGAGTCTATTTTTCTTTTTATTTTGTTGTATATAGTGCAAAAGAAATTAATATTATACAGGCTATCACAGTAACTGATGCAACAGCAGATGCAAATGTACTTGGGCCAGTAATCATCATTCAGAGGAGCAGGACAAAAGACCACCAACTGAACACAACGTGAAGGGTTTAAGTTTTCAATACATTTCAAAATCAATTACAGTTAGCTAATTATCATATAGTGCTTTAAGGCTTGCTCGTGAAAAACGCAAATTCCTCATAGGAATAAGTAACAAACAGTACAATGCTTACTTTATTTACAGAATGTAGAAGCATTAGCAAAGCAGACAGCAATAAAGTCAGTAATAATAGTCAATTAACCATTTTAATGCAAGTGCAATGTAGAGAGTATTTAAGCTTCAACTAATGCAGTAACATTTTATTTTTGTTGTTATTATTATGGTGGTTGTTGTTACTGCTGTTGTTATGTTACTGTGATGACCTCTTTAACAGTTCTGTTGTGTTAGTTACTGTAACTGTAATAAATTAATCATGGTCCAATGCCAAGAACTGGTGTTGGTTACAGATATATCTGCCAGTTCTAATTTCCTGATAAGTACACATGCATGTGTACTACAAGTCTTAAAAGTACATTTTTCACTGAATTTCACTGAATTTCACTGAATTTTTAGAGTTGGAAGGGACCATAGAGATCATCTAGTCCAACTCTCCTGCCAAAGCAGGACCACCCAGAGCATGTCAGATCATGCCACTCAGGATGGCATCCAGGCGGGTCTTGAAAATCTCCAAAGAAGGGGACTCCACGACCTCCCTGGGCAGCCTGTTCCAGGGCTCCGTCACCCTCACTGTGAAAAAGTTTTTCCTCATATTCAAGTGGAACGCCTTATGTTCCAACTTGTGCCCATTGCCCCTTGTCCTCTCACTGGCAACTACTGAAAAGAGTCTGGTTCCCTCCTCCTTCAGTCCGCCCTTGAGATACTTATAGGCATTAATAAGGTCTCCCCTCAGCCTTCTCTTCTCTGGACTAAAGAGTCCCAGCTCTCTCAGCCTCTCCTCATAAGGGAGATGCTCCATTCCTCGAATCATCTTTGTAGCCCTACGCTGGACTCTTTCCAGTAGTTCCCTATCCCTCTTGAACTGGGGAGCCCAGAACTGGACACAGTATTCCAGTTGTGGCCTCACCAGTGCAGAGTAGAGGGGGAGAATGACCTCCCTTGACCTGCTGGCCACACTCTTCCCTATGCAGCCCAGGATTCCGTTGGCCCTCCTGGCTACAAGAGCACACTGCTTACTCATTGTCATTTTATTGTCCACCAGAACCCCCAAATCCTTTTCTTCGGAGCTTGTCCCCAGCAGGTCCATGCCTAACCTGTATTGATGCCTAACATTCTTCTTTCCCAGGTGCAGGACCCTACACTTTTCCCTGTTGAACCTCATGAGGTTCTTCCTTGCCCAGCTCTCCAGCCTGTCCAGATCCCGCTGGATGGCAGCACGGCCCTCTGGGGTGTCAGCCACCCCTCCCAGTTTGGTATCATCAGCAAACTTGCTGAGGATACACTCTGTCCCCTCATCCAGGTCACTGATGAATATATTGAACAGTACTGGACCAAGTATTGACCCCTGGGGGACACCACTAGTTACAGGCATCCAGCTTGAACCTGCTCCATTAATCATCACCCTTTGGGTCCTGTCGCACAGCCAGTTTTCAATCCACCTCACTGTCCCCTCTTCCAGCCCGCACTTCCTCAGTTTCCCAATGAGGATGTTATGGGAGACAGTGTCAAAAGCCTTGCTGAAGTCAAGGTAGATGACATCTGCTGCCCTCCCCTCATCCAACCAACCAGTTATAACATCGTAAAAGGCTATCAGATTGGTCATACATGATTTACCCTTGGTAAACCCATGTTGCCCACTTCCAATAACCCCCCGTTCTTCAATTTGTTTGGAGATGACCTCAAGAATGAGTCTCTCCATTATCTTCCCAGGGACAGAGGTGAGACTAACTGGTCTGTAGTTACCAGGATCCTCCTTCTTCCCCTTTTTGAAGACTGGAGTGATGTTGGCCTTCCTCCAGTCCTCAGGCACCTCTCCTGTTCTCCATGACTTTTCAAAGATAATAGAGAGCGGCCCAGCAATAACATCTGTCAGCTCTCTCAGCACTCGCGGGTGCATCCCGTCAGGGCCCATAGACTTATGAATGTCCAGTTTTGTCAAATGATCCCGGACCTGGACCTCATCTACTAGAGGAAAATCCTCCTCTCTCCATACCATCTCCCTTGCCTCCAAGGCCAGAGATTCACGGGGGGCACTCCTGGCAGTAAAGACTGAAGAGAAGAAGGCATTCAGCAACTCTGCTTTCTCCATGTCTTCCACTACAAGGGTGCCCACCTCATTCATCAGTGGACCCACATTATCCCTAATCTTCCTTTTACTGTTTACATTCCGAAAAAAACCCTTTTTATTATTGTTAACTGAAGTGGCCAAGATGAGCTCAGCTTGAGCCTTGGCCCTCCTAATTTTCCCCCTGCATATCCTCACTGTTTCCTGGTATCCGTCCTTGCTTGTCAGGCCCCTCTTCCAAAGATCATAAACTTTCTTTTTGTTCTTGAGTTCCATCCAAAGCTCTCTATTTAGCCAGGCTGGTCTTCTCCTATTCCTGCTTTTTTTTTCGGGTCATAGGTATGGCTCTTTCCTGTGTTTTTAAGAGTGCCTCCTTGAAGTACAACCAGCTTTCTTGGGCACCTTTGGTCCTGAGAACTGTCTCCCAAGGGACACTTTCAACCGTGCTCCTGAGGAGGCCAAAGTCTGCTCTTCTGAAGTCCAATGTGGCAGTATTGCTGCCCCTCCCTATTTTAATCATAGTTGTATACATGCTCATGTTTTGTGGTTTTTAGCCATTCATAATCAAAAGGATAGTACCCATGAGGTAGCTGAGAATTTGAAAGCACAATTATAGCAGTGGTTTGACACCTAGAACCAAGATAATCCTAAAAGCTTTGCTTAGTTGCAAAGTTTTCCTACCTAACTCCAACACTGTCTTACTTTTCAATTTTGAAATCTCCACAGTATCAAATCCATAAGTCTACCTGGAAGCATATCTCACAGGTATGGACAGTTCTAAATTTATTTCACACTCAAAAATGGTCCATATTTATAAATGAGATGCACTGCTCCAATATATAATTTCATTGCACAGCTCACATGTCAGGGACAAACCTCTTACCAGCCAGCTATGCCTTCTTTTAGAAACAGGTCAGTGAAAGGATAGGAATGGAAGGCATTGATACTGCCTTATTTCTAATACTGAGGGGCAGAGCTTTTAAAGGCAACAGAAAATTGACTGTGAAACTGAGACATGATACAAACACATAAATTTCATCATGCACTGAAAGCTAGCTCCCACCTTCACAAAGTCCTCCTTTTGCACCTCGAATACAGTTGCACATCTTCAACAAGTGATGTGGATAGCATCCATACCTATGGCACTCTATCTAAAGAGGCTTTAATTCCCTTAACTGGGGAATTACTCATTTTCCTCAGACCTGTAATACAAGAATATCATATAAGAGAAAAGAGCATGTTTCCTCCTTCCAATACCTGTGTATTTTTGAAAGCAAGGTTGCACATGGGATTTCAGGTTCTTGATATGGAGCAGACAAAGATTCATAGTACTCCCTTGCTCTTCACTTTTCCTGTTGGCTGTGTCCAGGCAGAAATATGCTGACAGCACTGGTTTTGCTTAGCATATTATTTTGAAATCTGTTAGAGGATGCCTAATATACTTGGTATTACTTTACAGTACTTTACAGGTAGCTTTAGGATGTCACTCCAGACCTTCACAATAGAAACAAGATACTTAGAAGTTCAGCACTTCTACATCTGCTGTTTCTGCAATTTACTGTGCAACTTGCTCAAGATTACAAGGGAAATATGAGTCTGAATAAGAAATCTGAATTCTGATTCTCAATCCAGTCCCTAAAGGATAAGCAAGTTTTTCCCACTTAAAGATACAGACTGAAAAAAAAAAAAAAAAGATGGAACTACTGTCCAGAGGTACACAGAGGGAAGAAGACAGTTAAATTTTTTTAACTGTTAGAAAAGATATTGGACTAACATCTATCAGCTTTTGCTTTGAGCAAAGGTAAAATCAATGCTTTTTGCAATGTAGCTATCATACACATATTAAAAAATATCAGCATGCAGAAGAAAATCTTAAAGCACACCATCATTCTTTTAATGAAAACTAAATACAAATGTCTCTAGTTTCCAGACTGATAGTAGGTAGTAGGAGTTAGCATGTAGAGCTCCCAGGCAAAAGAGAAAAATAGAATTGCAATAAACACTGATGACTGGTGAGCTAGAACAGCACTTTTCACACTGCAGTCCAGGGAGCACCATCAACAGCCTGTAAAGCTAGTTCTGTCATACCAGGGAGGCATCTGTCAATCTTCAAGCAGAGATACATACCGCAGCTGTAGCCAGCTAACAGTTCTTTGATTTAACCCAGAGGATTTTTTTAATTAGCTAAACAACATCAGACAGTCACAAGCACTGCACTTGAAACCTGTATGGCTGCCGCTTCATCCTCTGGCTCACTGCTTGTTCTGCCAGATGCAGGGTTCAGCAGTTAAAATGAGAGTCAGAGATGAGGTTCAGGAGGACAAAAGGTTTTTCAGTTGTCCAACATTTAGCATCAGGCAAGCTGGAAGAGCACACTCTGAAGCTCCAGCCACATACAAAATACTTGCTGGAGCACAAGGAGTACAAGGCAGACCTCCATCCTCTCCATAGCCAAGTGATAGATCCAAACATGGTATCACGTCAGAAGGGTCCATCAGTCTTGTACAGGGAGTAGGCAGTACATGAAGAAAGACCTTGTCCTGTAAGCCTAGGGTGCTGCACAGTGCTGCATAGTGGCTCCATTTGCAGTATTGTAGGGAGGCCCCCTGCAATAGAAGATTGCAGCCTCTACGTAAGGACTAATGCAGCCTAATGTAAGGACTGACATCAAGCTTCCAAGGAAACCAGAAAGCCACTTGAGGAAAAGTTTACCTGCCCTAAGTCCTCCCACAAGTCTTCTGACTCACTGGTATTGCCCAGCCCAGTGCACAGAGAGACACATCAGTATGTTTTGAAGCTCCCTGCCTCACCATTACCCTTTTCTGGCACAGAAGAATGTCTCCTCCTCTGATTATGGCAGTAAATTAAATACATCATCACTCACTTTTTTGATACAAGCTATAATCAAGAGTTTGTAAAGTTTCCAACTGCTGCAATTCACCATTGCAGTCGCACAGAAAGAAGAGCATGCTGCTGTGGGAGTTGACAACCTGAAAGCAGCTGGAGGCATAAACAGACTTACTGTTATTTTGGGGATACAAAACAAGCTCCCACACCTCAATACGCCAGGAATTTTCCAGTGTTTGGATCTACAGCCAATCTATTATGAGTTTTCTCAGCTCCATCATTAAAAATGTACGTTTGCTCCACAAAATGATGTGGATGCTTTTATGAAGCCTGTTATTACAGAGTTAGTGCTTTTAATTAATGGCAGGAATGTTAATCATGTTTTTATCTGGATTTTAAGGGGTTTCTACTTGTGTTAATTATTTAATCCTTTTTTCTCCTTCTCATACAGTAAAACTTTCTCACTAATTCTCTTCTTGCCACTATCTCTGGTCTTTGGATTATACTGGTGATCTTGTTGGTTGAGAAAAAACTGTGACAGCCCAAACTTCATAGGTTTCTTGGTTACTCTTGGGAACCTGTGCTACAGATAGGATCTATGGAAGAGCCTTCTTTGAAAAGATATCCAAGGAAACTCAGCCTAATAAAGTAATAAAGTACATTATTGAAAATGAAAACATTCTTGAATACATTTCCCTGTGCCACAGTATCTTCACTAGATAAATAGCCAAAGCAAAGGACTATCTTCTCTTTGCTGCTGCTTGAGATTTATGGAAGAACATAGAGAGATTAAGCTCATCTCTAGCTTTAAGAAAGAGGAGACATGAAAGCTGCACTTTTAAAAAAAAACCACTTAAAACTTTTCATTCTTTTGTGTGCATATGTACTTTGGTTAAATTTGTTTCAAAAGTCATAGTTTTATGGTTTGGTTCTATCTGGATCAAAGATTAATTTTAATAACTTTCAGGATCTTGTTCTTAGATCACTTAGAACTTCATGGACATATACAAAGATAAAAAGCTAATTTCTTAAGCTGATGATCTCTTCTTAACATTAAGATTGCTGAGTCTGTCATCTGCATGGGCACAACATCCCCCCTATTAATTAACATAGTTAAGAATTATTTGTCAAGGTAGTTACAAGCTCCCTACCTCATTAGTTAGGCACCTTGTTCTCTAAAGAATAACAATTATGTCCAATTTACTATATATTTTACATTTGCTGGCCATGGCCTTCAAATAAGACAATTTTTAAAAAGCATTATTTTCAATTTATATCTTGTAAGCAAATGATCAAAAATTCTGAAGCTGCTTAACCTGTCGAAGTCAAAAAAGCAAGAAACGTTTGTCAGTCCCTGATCTGAAACAGAATAACTTAGCATGTCAGCAGCAAATCACATAGGATTGGTTGATTTCCATTAAGAATTATGCTCCTGCCAAGATTAGAAAAACTATTTTGTTTTCCTTCTTATTAGCTTTTGATATTTTATTCTCTGTGGTGTTTCTTTGAGAACACTATGTAAACAGTCCTTTTTTCTTTTTTTTTTTCTTTCTGTTCCCACTAAGACAAATCCAAACTTATTCTCCTTTGTTGACATACCGTGTTTGAATAGAAAAATATGGAAAGGGAGCAAATGACATCGAACATCTGACTGCTGCATTTGGCCCCACTGACTTTTTTATGACTGCAAGTAGCAGTGAAGTTGAATGGATTTCTGTTATCTGAGACATTTAATAAGTAACATACTTGTGAAGAAAACTCTGAGTTAAGCAGAGTTTAACACCCTTCCTCCCTTTCTCACACAGTCTATACTTAGGACACCCTGCCTGCAGAAAAATCTCATTTGTTCCCTGTACATTTTAGTAAATGACACAAAATCCCCTGCTATGAACAAAATGTCTTGAAATTAATGTTAGAATGGTAAGATAATGTATGAATAGGCACAAAACCAGTTAATCAGTGTAGAATGTAAGCATCATCTTACTTGGATGTGCATTTCATCCCTTAAATATGACTAATTAGTTTCATGTATGATTTTTACTTCTCACAATTCTGTCAGATCAGAAGCAAGGCTCTACCTGGGTTAACCTTCCTGCAGGGGAAAATGATGCTAAATTTGCACTTTAAATTGAAATGCTTTGTTGTTTCTAATGCAATGTGGAATGTGAGTTTGCAAATAGTATAAGCAGGCATAAATCATGTCCAGCATGATGCCAGCTGCTTTCCTCAAAGTCTTTTTCTGAATTGCAAATTTCAGCCATAAGTTGTTCTAGACTTGAGGTAAGATTTTTATATTTTTTTCAGTTTTTTGGTTACTAATATTTAGTCTAATGACAACTTCTGTTCAAACACATATGCCTATAAATCCCCCTAAGGTGAAGACTACCAAACTAGTAACAACTGACAAGGAGCAGGCTGAGATACTCAATATCTTTTGCCTCGGTCTTTACTGGCAACCTCTCATCCCACGTCTCTCGAGTGGATGGACCACAAGACAAAGACTGGGGGAGCAAAGTCCCTCCCACTGTAAGAGAAGATCAGGTTCATGAGGAACATGAACTTACAGGAATTTGGAACCTCACAGTGTGCATCCCAGAATCCTGAGGGAATGAACTGATGTAGTTGCCAAAACACTCTCTGTGATATTTGAAAAGTCATGGCAGTCAGATGAAGTCCCCAGTGACTGGAAAAAGGGAAATATTCCACCCATTTCTAAAAAGGGTGGAAAAGGGAAGACCATGGGCCCTACAGACCTGTTAAACTCACCTCCGTGCCCAGGATTATCATGAAACAGATTCTCTGGAGGCACATGGAGGACAGGGAGGTGATTCAAGACAGCCAGCACGGCTTCACCAAGGGCAAGCCCTGCCTGACCAATCTTGTGGCCTTCTGTGATGGGGTGACTACAACAGTGGACAAGGGAAGAGCTACGAATGTCATCTATTTGGATTTATGTAAGGTCTTTGACACTGCTCCAACAACATCCTGCTCTCCGAATCGGAGAGATAGGGATTTGATGGGTGGACTGCTCAGTGGATAAGGAATTTATTAGATGGTCACATCCCGAAGGTAGTAGTCAATGGCTTGATGGAAGTCAGTGACGAGTGGTGTCCCTCAAAAGTCCATACTAGAACCAGTACTATTTAATATCATCAATGACATAGTGGGATCAAGTGCACCCTCAGCAAGTTTGCAGATGATACTAAGATGAGTGCTGTGGTTGACACACTTGAGGGATGGGTTGCCATCCAGAGGGACCTGGACAAGCTAGAGAAGTGGACCTGTGCAACACCAAGCGAGGCGACCCCTCATATCAATACCTGAGTGATGAAGGGATTGGGAGTATCCCTGTGGAGAAGGACTTGGGGGTACTGGTGGGTGAAAAGCTGCAAGTGGTCTGGCAATGTCCACTCACAGCACAGAAAGCCAACCATATCCTGGGCTGCATCAAAAGAAGCGTGGCCAGCAAGTCAAGGGAGGTGATTCTACCCCTCTGCTCCACTCTGGTGAGACTCTACCTGGAGTATGGCACCCTGCCCTCAGCACAGGGAAGGCATAGACCTGCTGAAGCAGGTCCAGAAAAGGGCTACAAAAATGACCAGAGGGGTGGAACACCTCTCCTGTGAAGAAAGGCTGGAGTTCTTCAGCCTGCAGAAGTCCCCAGGGAGACCCTATTGGTGTCTTTCAGCACTTAAAGGGGGCCTATAAGAAAGGCCTAAAAGAAAGACGAGGACAGACTTTTTAGCAGAGCCTGTTGCAATAGGGGTAATGGTTTTAAACAAGGAGAGAGTAGATTCAGACTGGATGGAAATGTGGTGAAACACTGGAACAGGTCGCCCAGAGAGGTGGCAGATGCCCCATCTCTGGAAACATTCAAGGTCAGGTTGGAAAGGCTCTGAGCAACATCCCGTGGCAGGTGTGTTGGATTAGGTGACCTTTAAAGGCCCTTCCAACCCAAACTGTTTTATGATTCTATGATTCTATGACAGTGTCTGAAAAATTCGATTTCTAAGATTAACTCTATTATTCCACGCTTTCTTTGCAACCAGACATGACCAAAACTTTGTATTCAAGAACATCTTTAAACCATCTTTAAACATTAAAACATCTTTAAACTTCAGGCAGAGCTCATGTAAGTGTTACTCACACCACACCATCTCACTGGAAGTGGTTAATTCCTACATATAAAGTTATGGTAAAAGTTATGTTGGCTGACATAAGAGGTTAAGGGTTTTTTCTGTCACAAGGGTAAGCAAGCTCTTGGCAGATATTCTGCTTATAAATTTCAACTTTACCCTATCTTACTCTCCAAATAAGAGTTACAGGAATTTATCTTTCCCCCTCCAAGAAGAAAAAACCAAAAACCCAAAACCAAAACCCAAAAATCACCAGAAGCATTTCCCTTAATCTCCTGGCAGATAAGTATGGGTGGATAACTTTTCTCAGAAATGTGCCTGAAAGCTGAAAGGATGCCTAGAAACACAGAAACACTTTGCTCCCAAAGATGAAAGCTTAGGAAGGTCATAGTTGTCTGAAAATCACAGCATTTGAATAAAAGCAATGTAATTTCTTATGTAATTGTAGTTGGCAGTGAGCAACATTTTTCTCTAAAACTGCACCCTTCACAGAATCACAGAGTTGTTGTCCACAATCTCCCTGGATAGCCTGTTTCAGTGCTCTGACACCCTCACGGTAAAGAAGTTCTTCCCCATATTTGAGTGGAACTTCCTATGTTCCAGGTTGTGCCTGTTGCCCCTCGTTCTGTCACTGGGAACCACTGACAAGAGTCCGGCTCCCTCCTCCTTCAACCCACCCTTTAGATCCTTATAAGCATTAATTAGGTATCCCCTTAGCCTTCTCTTCTCCAGGCTAAAGGGCCCCAGCTCTCTCAGCCCTTCCTCATAATGGAGATGCTCAATCATCTTTGTTGCCCTACGCTGGACTCTCTCCAGTAGTTCCCTGTCTCTCTTGAACTGGGGAGCCCAGAACTGGATACAGTATTCCAGCTGTGGCCTCACTAGTGCAGAGTAGAGGGGAAGAACCTACTGGTCCCTCAACCTACTGGTCACATGCTTCCCTGTGCAGCCCAGGATTCCATTGGCCCTCTTGGTGACAAAGGCACATTGCTGGCTCATGGATAGTTTACTATCCACAAGGACCCCCAGATCCTTTTCCTCAGAAGTGCTTTCCAGCAGGTTCACCCCTAACCTATATTGGTATCCGGCATTCTTCCTCTCCAGGGGACCCTACACTTGCCTTTATTGAATCTCATTAGGTTCTTCTCTGCCCAGCTCTCCAGCCTATCCGGGTCATGCTGGATGGCAGCACAGCCCTCTGGAGTGTTGGCCAGCCCTCCCAGTTTGGTATCATCAGCGAACTTGCTGAGGATACGCTCTGTCCCCTCGTCCAGGTCTTTGATAAATAGGTTGAACAAAACTGCACCAAGTATTGACCCCTGGGGGACACCACTGGTTACAGGCCTTCAACTCGACCCTGCTCCATTAATTACAACCCTCTGAGTTCTGCCACACAGCCAGTTCTCAATGCACCTCACTGCCCCCTCATCTAGCCCACACTTCCTTAATTTTCTAATGAGGATGTTATAGGAGACAGTGTCAAAAGCCTTGCTGAAGTCAAGGTAGATGACATCTGCTGCTCTCTCCTAATCCAGCCATCTACTTATAACATCACAGAAGGCTATCAGATTGGTCAAGCATGATTTACCCTTGGTAAATCCGTGTTGACCACTTCCAATAACTTCCTGTTCTTCAACGTGTTTGGAGACGATATCCAGAATGAATTGCTCCATTACCTTCCCAGGGACAGAGGTGAGACTAACTGGCCTGTAGTTCCCTGGGTCCTCCATCTTGCCCTTTTTGAAGACTGGAGTGATATTTGCCTTTCTCCAGTCCTCAGGTACCTCTCCTGTTCTCCACGACCTTTCATTAGTCACCAAAAGCAGCAGAAAGTAAATTATAGATAAATACTTTTACAGGTGTATCAACTAAAATTGCTAAGGTGTCATTTCTATGGTTTTTTGTTCTCATTCCTGATTAGGACTCTGGAATAAACTTTCTGATTCTAAGAGAGCTCTCAGCACTGTGGCTAACAAGTAATTCCTCCCATGTTCTCCCTTGCAACAGTCTCCTTGCACTCTCCACTGCTTCTCACAAACTGAATGTCAAGCCTCCAAAACACCTTCATACATCAATGTCCTCACTCTCCAGGTCTTACAAGCACTCTACAGGTATTGAGAGTAGCTCACCACCACAGCAAGAACAAAAATGTATACAGCAATGAGCTTCTTTGCTGGAAAGAAGTCTGCAAGAGTGATGTTTCATTTTATTCTTTTAAACAGGAGAAGACACTTTCCTCATTTATTATAAGTATGGGATTTTTTTCAATAAAATCTTTCCTAGAGGTTACTCCAGATGCAAAGACGCAGCAGTAGAAAATATTTGAAATACATACAGAAAAGGTTCTGAAACATAGCAGAGTAACTTCAAGTCAGCGATGTTTTCCTTTGCCTGTAATCTTTCTGAATTGGGAATTTCTTGTCACAGGCATCCCTTTAATATCCTAGAGACAATTTTCAGAACAAATTTGCAGTTCCATGGAAGTAATTGAGTCTGCATTTTTCAGGCCAATGCTGAGTATGGTTCACGCCTTCCACAAAATATTGGTTACTCAAATGACTATATAGATGTGTGTATATATAGATACATACACACACACAAATGATGTTTTAGTGTTTGTTCAATTTAATTACCACATTTTCAGATTATATTCTTAGTGATGACAATCATTTCCTTAGTGATACTTTATCACTGAATGATACAGCAGGAAATTTAGAATTTTTTGGGGTGTTTTTCATTTTACTGGGGCTTTTTTTACTAAGAGAAATTGGACAAAGCCTTTTTTAAGCATCCTGAAACACCTTCTACTTTTGCAGGTCCTGGTTCCCCTGGTGAAATTTTAACAACCCTGAAACTGGATTCATAAACAAGGCAGAGCCAGCTGGAGATTATGTATGTTGACAGAAGCCTTGGCTGCATTGACCAAAAGATATGAGGAGGACATGTATGAAAATGGTGATCCTAGATTTATGCAGAACAGCTTGTTCAGGTTAGGTGAGATGCTGTGGTAAGGTGCCCTGAAGTGTGACTTGTGAAGGGATCAAGGAGAGGTGTTTTATTTTAAATAAAAACTCTTTAAAAGCACAACAGTGTTCCTTTTTTTACGACCTGTATTTCTTACGTTTCTTAAAGTTTGTGTCTATTTTAGGGAAGTAGTAGTTTCATGTGCTTAATTTCAAATGAAAATTTTATTACACAAGATATATGTTACCATTCTAAAATAATTTAAAAGTACTTTTTACTATCGGTATATAGAGTTAATTAAAAGAAAACACTAGTACAAACTTTTTGTTATACCAAGATCCTAAGTTATTATTTATTAGAATTTAAACATATACATTTGTTTGCTTTTTTTCCAGCTTTGCTATGTATCAGTTCCAGAAATTTCAGAAATGCGATTCTTTCAAAATTCAAAACAACTGCCACTACCAATATTGGACTGTCCATGCAGTCCCTTGTCAGTACTGATGAGTAAATAAACCTATCCCTTTTATCTCTGCAAAGATGTTAATAGTCTAAGAATTATTTGAACTGAAATGAAGAACTATTTTCCCTGAAAAGTACATCACACCATTTATAATGAAACACTTCAACCTGCCAAAACATGTATGGGGAACATAATGCTAAGCAAAGACCAAAGAAAGTAATTCAAATGAAATTATAGGTGCAGAATACTGAAAAGGAGACATGAACTCTATTTATATGGTGTAAACATTTACACTACACTTTTCCTAGTGAATCTGCGTATTAAAGACATTTAGTGGGATTTATAATCCCACTTTTGCATAAAATGAAGGATAAGAAGCCTAGAAATAGGGACACATTTGTTTTCAAAAAAGAGAAAGACTTCTGCAAAGCATTTTGTTTAGAAAAAATTTGGTCATATCAGTTCTTTTAATATTTGTCCTATATATCTGCTCCTTGTATTTTTTCCTTTTCAGAGAACTCCTACCATTGATGGTTTGGCACATTACCCTTTATTCTCTAAAAATCAAAATAGTTTCAAGCATGGGAAGCTAAAGCTGCATGAAAAATGACTGTTTCCAATGACTGAGGTTATTACATGATGAGAGGTTCGTCCGAAAAGACCAATCAGCAAACATTAAAATTTGCTTCAGGATAAAGACTTGTTACGAATTAGTAGCCTTTTGTTTGAAATCTTTGCCTAGTTCTGCGTCCAAGCCAAACTCTGGGATCCTATAAGATGATTCCTTATAGGCAATTCAGAGCCCCATTAAAACAGCACAGTGCGATCTTCAGTGGAAAAGTTAAGTCTGAAATTACTCTTCTCCCAAAAAAAGATGTGGAGGGACAGCAGCTTCAGTGGCCCATCTATTGATTCGGTGCTTCCCCATGCCTAAATGGGGGGGGTCATGCCATTTCCGGTGCTGAACAGTCTTACTTTCTGTTACCATCTGGGCACTTACTGTACTGTACTGTAATTTTATGAAGTCAGATAGATACAAAAGGATACAGAAGAAATAAAGAGCAAGTTACCATCCTTCTCACATGGCAAATACAGATATTGGTATAATTGCTTCCTTCCCTACAAAGAATGAAACTACAAAAGCACCAGGTCATATTTCCAGTCCCAAAAGTCCATTGTGTTGATATGGATGTATGCAGCAGGATCTCAGAAGATGGTATGATTTAGTCAAAGGACGAAAATCTTTATACAGAATCAACTGTCTGCAAAAAGTACCACAGACTTCAGAGAACAAGGAGCTGAAATAAGATATATTGAGATGTTTTACATTAAAATGGTAAGGTTATCCATCCCTTCATTTTTGCTTTGCTTGTGACACAAAGTAAATTAAATGAAAATGAGAGAAAACCAAGAGAAACTCCATATAAAGACAGAAAAAGCACTGTAAGAATTCTATTGCACAGTTTTTTTAAGAGCAAAACCTTGAGCATATCATACGAAACAATTTGTATACACTCTCAGATCCTAAGCGCTGTAAAACCAATAAACACTATCTTTTCCTTATTTGCTTTTTCTTCCAACCATTATAGATATTTTTCTCCCTTATTTAGGGTTAAATACAGAAAAAAACACTCTGCTTGTTGAACTTTGGCCACCATGTGTCATGTCCTTAATATTTCCTGCCATAATACTCTGAAGTTTGCAGGTTGAGCTAGGATTAGTGAATCAGTGAATTTCTGACATGAGGCATTACAGTAATTTCTTCAAAGAGGGATTGTGCTAGCACTTGGTATTATGTCACTACATTTAGTCGTGTCATTATTCTATTCATAATATTATGATAAGTTACCACACATTTTTTTATTTTTTTTTATTTAATTTTCTCTTAAGTTTCTGTCCATCCTGTACACTCTTACACCAAAATACCTGCTTTACAGAAGAGAGCAGAGTTTATTTTATTCAGACCCCTTTTCACCTGAAATGCTGCTATGGCAAAAGCAGTTTTCATTCATCATCAGTCATTCATGATGTAGAGACAAGATTTGCTCCCTTCCGAAGTGCCCAGACTAAACTCTTGAGTCATAGAAATTAAACTAGCAGCAAGGAGCACGTATTTAAACTTATCTGGTAAACACAAGGGATACCAGTGCTTATGATGTATTCCCAGAGAGCAGACTGGAGAGGGAGTCAAAGGGATTCAAAGTTTCCCTAACATGAGTGCTCTGGAAGACTGGGAGTGGCAGGACATTGCTGCAACCCCAGGTAGGTACCCATGTGGACTTGGACATGGGAACTGCATCTTAGCAGATGTCTAAGGGCAGCAAGAGGCAAATCATAGAATCATTGAATAGTTTGGGTTCCCCATCTGCATCCAGGCTATCTCTTTCCAACTAACCATCTAGACAAGGCAGCTAATAACAGAGTGACTGCCTGACTGCAAAAGGAGCAGCTGATTCTTTCCTTGCTGGATGTAACAGTAGCTTCTTCATGGCAGAAGCAGAGGACTGGGAAGGGTTGTCCCAGCTGGACTGCACCGAGGCAAGCTATACAAACAAGCCAAGGCCACTGAACAGGAGGTGAAGGCTTACCATATGCAAGAGGGCAGAATAAGGTCCTAAGAAAACAGTGACTCACAGACAACGGTTTGTGATCCTGCAGCCTTGCAGGCATAACTAACTCCACCACAGTTGGTCAGTGTTATAATTTGCCAAAAGAGAAGTCAGAAGAGAGAAAGGTAATTGCTTTCAGCAATACCATACTTCGTCAAGAACTAGTCATATTTACCACTTAAAAGCTTCTGAAAAGCACATTATAAAGAATGTATTCCTTAAACTTTGTTATGTTTAGAAACAGCAAATAAATACAATATTGAAATCTTAAGCAGTATACACTGCCTAAAGGAAAAAGGAATTAACCTCATCATTTAAATATAGTGACTAGCAGCTAGCGAAACCAGATACATATCTACTTTTATCATTGCAGCATGTACATCTACTAGTATTTTTGCGTCCTAACAATCTAGTTTTATACAATGACAGCTAAGAATAGTTTTTTAGAATGGTAGATACACAACTACATTTCTAATTTGTCTGCAAAGTTTTGATGGCACCTTGTGCAAATATAATAAATGAACACACACATTTACATATAAATAGGTACTTATGCAAGTCTGACAAGCAGAGTGTCCGAATTACATAAACATTTTTGTATGAGTCACTATTGTTGCAAGTACAACATGGCATGAAATAAATAAGAAGTTGGCTTTTTTGTGTGTGAGTGTGTGTGAAAATTGCTTTTTTGATACTCTTATCTTCCAGGACAAACACGTTCTATTTGCTCAAAACAAGCTACCCAGTTCAATATTTTCTATGCAATGTGTTTGGTCCTCTATATATGCTGTGTGCATATGTAATTCAAAAGTTTTGTGGTTTTTTTTCTTTTCTTTTTCAGAAATGTAGATTATGAATTCTAAACTTATTAAGACTGGAGAGGAAATAATTTGCATAGTCCATGATAATGCTTACAGATTTCAAAAGCCTCAGAAATTATTCAGGAAAAACACCGCTTTTTTGGAATCAAAATGTTTTACTAGTAGTAAGGTTCATATACATGTTCTTATAAACTGTCAAACTTCAAGATGACAAATAATTTGAAAGCACATTTTGTTCATTTTTTTTTCTTTTCAGAATTTTATTGTCTTATTGATGAATTCAGAATTTTCTATGAGACCTTAATTAAAATAAACTCAACTATGCCATTAAAAATGTTTAGATGCATTGTAGACTGCCTGAATTACAGGATAAAAAAAAATTTAGAAAGTAATTCTGAGATACATTTAAAAAGCACATCTAGTTTCCACTTTCCATCTTTGCCATGCCACTCCTCCCCAAAAATCTTTCCGTGTTGCAATATAAACAGAATTTATCAATTCAATCCATGCTTCACATGCAAGCCAGGACAGTGTTTTTCAGTATACACACAAAGCAGGAGATGTAGATTCAACTCCTTTTTCTGCTGCTTAATAAAGGTCAGTCTCCCCAGTCAGGTTGTAAGATATTGTTCACAGAATGGAAAAGAATCTTGGCAATCTAAAGAATTGGACCAAAACAGAGAGCATATGCAAGAAACTGCCTTGTGATATTCTAATTGCACTGAGCAATTAGGGCATTAATTTGATGACGCTGTATTTTATTCCACACTTTTAAAACATTAGATTTTTCCCCATGACTAAGCTGGATGTGTTAAATGCTTAACTATTATCAGCCATGCTTCAAATAGTGTAAAACAAAGCTGAATTTGTTATGAGCAAATTACTGTGGCTCATGGTTTCAAACCTCTGTACAGGGTCTGATTAGAATGAAGTAATTAACTTTATTCATAGCAGCACATATAGTGCTGTGCTTTGCATTTGTGGCTTAAACAGTGTTTTCCCTGTTCCTGAAAAGGTCTCACAGAGCATCAAGTCTTTCTCTCCTCAGTTTCCCACAAAAGTCAGCAGGCTGGGGTTGAGCAAAAGGCTGGGCAGAGACACAGATGACTGCAACTGACCAAAGAGATATTTCATAACATATGACATTGTGCTCACCCATGAAATGTAAGGGAAAGGAGGAGGAAGGGAGGACATTCAGAGTTACATCATCTGTTTTTCCCAGGAACAATGACATGTGTTGAGGCTTTGATTTTCAAGAAGTGTCTCGACATCTGTCCAATGATGGGCAGTGGTGGTTGCTTCGATTGCACATGCAGATTTTGCTTTTTTTTATTAATCTGTCGTTCTCTTGATCCACAAGACTTTTCACCTTTGTTCTATTTTTCTCCAGGAGAGGGGAATAAGGAAGAGGCTGAGTAGGAGTGTGGGTGCTAGCTGAGGTGAATCCACCAGAGCACCAGTACCAGGCCGAGCTCATGTGAGGGTACTTATGTTGGATGCTATTTCTCTCTGTACAGACAAGAGTATAGCAATTCCAGGCATGTCAAGAAGCAGAAATGTGGGTGGTTTAAGGTCAAATGTGGATTTAATGACTCTGGATGAACAACTGGATGAAGATTTCTACGTTCATTTTTTTAGACATAAGATGTAATTTAAACACGAAAATACAACACTCAGAGCTCACGTTTCTTTTTGGAACTCATTCTAACTGGGTGATTATTGCACTTTTGTCCTACAAGGTACAAGCCTCAGAGCATTTTAACAGTGAAGACAAGATCAGCTATATGCTTGTGGGGGACCAAAGAAGGCCTATGGAGAATGATGAAACATCCGGGCTTTGTGCTTCCCTCATCTCTCCTTCAAGTGAGATGGAAGGATTCTGTCCTGTCCGTAATGTTTGGATGAAATCTAACTGCCAGTGGCTTGAAACATTTATGGGGGGTGGAAATGTAGTAGAGTCAAAGTTATTCAAGTTGATAAAAAAGAAAAAAGAGCTGGTAAAAAGATAAAAGTTAAGGGAGAAAAGAAACAGAAGCTTTCCAAATATAAAGTCTTTGTTTTGTTGGTTGTTTTTATTCCCAATTTATCTTTTTTTCTCCTCTCCTCTAAGTCCTCTCTTTTTGCTCTTAACTTTGAACAAACTTTCCCAATACCTCACTTATTTTCAGTTTTATAACTTCCCTTTTCCTCTTTTTTTTTTTTTTTTAACTGTCAAATTCCAGTCACTTGGCTATTGTTTCAGGTTGTACCCCACTATCAGAACCTGTATGACTTACTTCTCTCTGTGCTTTCTTAATGGTCTTTATTTTGTTGATTTTTTTTAAGACCTATTCCTTTTTTTTTATGGGACATAGTTATAACTTGCAAAGTGTTTTTATCACCCCCATGGTCAAGCTTAACTACAATGGAAGAGCTTTCTTCTCCAAATTAAACTCTTTGACATATTTTTTTTATTTGTTTATTTCCAAGTCAGGTACTGCAAGAAAGTAATCTGTTTTCCTGGATTGTAACCAAACACATTTTATGTCAGTTATTGGTATGAAAGGGCTGTGTCATAATGCCATTTAATGGTAATGCATTTTATAGCTCTCAGAAGTAATTAAGTAATGAAGAATCCATGCACTTCTACCCTAGCACTATTTCAAACTATTTCAAAGGTTAAAAGTCTTTCATGACTCAGGTATCCTATCATTTTTCTCTAATTTGATTATCAGCTTTGAATTATCTGGATGCTACAAAGGTGTAGCATATAGAACTTAGCCTTGTTCATGCCTTTCCAGAGCTAATTATTTAGCATCATAATAGTTTTAAACCTGCTGCTTTTCCAGTTTGTATTCAGAAGTTATAAAAAAAACCAACTCCTCCAGAAACAGTAAAGCTTTAAAATACATGTTTGAAAAATCCCTCCTTGTCTTAATATATATAAATATCTTTAAACTTTTCCTTTCATGTTAGCTAAATTGTGTTCTATAATGAAAAACTCCATTGTCTGGGAAGATTCAAGTGTAATATTGCATAATTCTTTGAAAGGTGAAGTTGGACTTTATCTTACTGTCCTGGATCTGGCGGGGATAGGGTTAATTCTCCCCAGGCCCTAGCAGGGACACAGGTATTCCATCCCATGTGAACCATACCCAAGGGGCAGCCTGAGCTAGCCGGGGAAGGGGAGGGACAGGAAGTCCCCGGAAAGGAGGAGAGCGGTCGGGGGCAGCCTCGGGTGCGGTAGGCAAGTGGCGGTACCGTATACTCCAAGAAATCAGTTCGCTCAGTGAAGGACGACGATTAGCCAGTGTCATCACGAGAACAAGAGGAAGAGGCAGAGCCAGAGATAATCACTCGATCCCTGTCCCTGAGCGAGCTGCGGGACATGCGAAAAGATTTCAGCTGACTTCCAGGCGAGCACATTGTCACCTGGCTGCTCTGGTGCTGGGATAAGGGAGCCAGTAGCTTGGAATTGGAGGGTAGGGAAGCCAGGCAGCTGGGATCTCTGTCTAGAGAGGGGGGCATTGACAAGGCAATTGGGAAGAAGACACAAGTTCCTCAGCTTCTGGAGGCGACTCCTGTCAGGTGTGAGGGAAAGGTACCCTGTCAGTGAAGATGTTGTATGCCATCTGAGCAAGTGGACCACCATGGAAAGAGGTATCCAGTACCTGAG
>JAHREE010000061.1:2094940-2124801 GCA_033628505.1 Tringa tobata
AAAGCCCCTTTAGGATTTCAGACTTCTATACAGCTTCTATACAGGGTTTTGAGTTCACTAGATTTATTCTGTTAAAGAGACTAGAAAGAGTTAGTTTCACACTCCCACACACAAAAAAGTTTACACATGGCACATAGAAATGTAGATGGAATATGTAAAAAAACTTCATAAGCTATATGTGGGGCAATTAATATAGTTGAATAGGCTTAGGACAGCATTTCTATATAAAATAGATAAATATATATATATATAAAATATATAAAATTCTATAAATAAATGCCCATACAATTAGAACTTTAACTAAGCTTACATGGGATCTTTCAAAAATCTTTCCTTATGAAATCTAAAGTTATTCCCTAATTCTTATGTTTCTGCAGGCAAAGGCAAGCCTAATGAGATATGCATATTAAAATCAAATAAGATGCCTTGTGTCATTGTGTCATCCTCTTTTCATGTTATTTCAGTTGAAAGGAACAGAATGTGTTTATTACAAGCAAAGTGTGAGATTACCTACTGTTTTTAAAAAGGCACATCGAAAACCAAAACATACTTTGCTTTTTTTTTAAAGTATATATTTATATGCAATTGCAAATTATGTGCATTTTGATGGCAGATGAAACATTGTCTTTAAACTGAATGAAACATATTCAGGCCAAATCAAAATGTTTCATTTCATTGAAAAGGCTAAGAGGGTATTTCGTATTTTAAAATGCAAGTGAGGTAGATTTCTCAATGATAATAAATTTTTATTTTAAAACTTTTCTAAATCAAATTATCTAACAGGTCATAATTTAGGGAAAGAAGGTGAGTGTGCAGATGGGACAGTCTGATGAATCTGATATGCAGTTGTAAAATATTCTAGCTAACCAGCTTTTTTCAGCCTTTTCAAGAAAATTTAATTTTGTACTGTAGTACAGCAAAACTAAGATATTAACCTTTAACTTATGCCAGCAATATCCTAGTCTTAAATACTTCTTTCCTTCTGCTAAGCCTTCTCACCAATTGCGTAGGTGAGTTTTTTACTTCTGCTTCTTCATCTGTGACTGTAGTCTTTCCTCCATCTGGCTTGGAGAGCTACACAGTGACAAATACATGGGACATCTCTTGGCAGAAGAGAGAATTATGGCTTCCTTTCCCCCAGTGCAACACACAGTACCAGTATCAACCAGCTCCATGGGCATTCCTATAAAGAATTGCCATATCAGAATACTCTTTAAACATTTTGCTCTCGTTATTTTTTGTTCTGGGTTGTGGCCAAATGTCTCAATCAAGCCCATGAACCAGAAAAGGATTTCCTGTATATTCCACCAGATTTCTAAATTGTTCTGGTCCTTTATAGTATGTTGTCTTTGAAACTACAGAAAGAAGTCCATCAGGACTAAGCAGATGATGTGATTAATTTCTTGCAGTTACAAGAAGTGAACATTATACCTTCTCATTTTCTCTCTTGCATGAAAGCACTGGAAATAGACACTTGTTCACTGAATGTCTCTTTTTTTTTTTTTTTCTGTGATGGATTGAGGAACAATGATACATTCTAGATTTGAAGAAAATCATAGAATCATAGAATGGTTAGAGTTGGAAGGGACCTTAAAGATAATCAAGTTCCAACACCCCTGCCATTGGCAGGGAAACCTCCACTAGAGCAGGTTGCTCAAAGCCCCATCCAGCCTGACCTTAAACACTTCCAGGGATGGGGCATCCACAACTTCCCTGGGCAACCTGTTCCAGTGCTTCACCACCCTCACAGTAAAGAATTTATTCCTAATATCTAATCTAAACCTCCCCTCTTCCAATTTAAAACCATTACCCCTTGTCCTGTCACTACACTTCCTGGCAAAGAGTCCCCCTCCGGCTCTCTTGAGATATTGGAAAGCTGCTATGAGGTCTCCCCAGAGCCTTCTCTTCTCCAGGCTGAACAACCCCAGCTCTCTCAGTCTGTCTTCATAAGGGAGGTGCACCATCCCTCTGATCATCTTCGTGGTCCTCTGCTGGATCCATTCCAACAGGTCCATGTCCTTCCTGTGTTGAAGACTCCAAAGCCGGACACCGTACTCCAGGTGGGGTCTCACGAGTGCAGAGTAGAGGGGTAGAATCACCTCCCGTGACCTGTTGGCCACACTTCTCTTGATGCAGTCCAGGATGTGGTTGGCTTTCTGAGCTGCCAGTGCACACTGCCAGCTCATGTTGAGCTTCTCATCCACCAATACCCCCAAGTCCTTCTCCTCAGGGCTGCTCTCTAGCCATTCTGTGTTCCCTGCTGTCTGTGGGTGTTCATCTTCCCAGACCTGACAGGCTTTTTTCAAAATCATTCATTTTTCTTGTGGCCCCCAAAAAATTCCCATAAGAAAATCCCAGTCCTTCCAGGTATAATCTGCATTCCCTAGATATTCATCTACCTTTTCCTCCACCCCTATACCCCATTCAGATATGAGGGTAATTCCTTTTTCAACACTCTTATATCCTGAGTTGTAAGAGGTACAATTACAAACCCAAATCCTACCCCTTGTCTGCCCAAAGGGACCTGGTGAAGAGGCATCTGATGAACACTTGTCTCCTGGGTTTTAGGCACCCTTGGTGCTTCATATTGTGTCCCCTTCTAGTTCTAGATGGGGACATAATCTTTTGCCCATCCTCCCCTCCGCTGTTGTCTTCTTTAAGAGGGGCTGTGGGGATGGTTTCTCCCTGATTTTCTTGATCTAGGATTTGGGGGTATAAACGCCCAGCAGCCACTCCTGGGTCCCCTGGCGGACCTGGAGGGGCTCAGCGATAAGGCGGGGGAAGATAATGAAGAACATCCCACATCTTATTCTCTGTCCCCTTTCTGTGAGGTTTCCAATGGTCTCTCCCTGCAGACCTCCTCATGCACCCCTGTGGTCCATTTCTCATCTGTCTCCTGAATAGTCTCAGGAAACCAATCAGTCATCCAGTGCCAGGAGCCGCTGAAGGGAACTGATCATCAAAACTCTGGTGAGGGGCGCCATCAGCTCTGTTCGTCGTCCGCTGTCCCTGGAAGGATCCCAGGCAAGCCCCATTTGCGCAGAAAATCCCATAGCCAAAGGTCAATGTTCACAAAGGCGACAGAGGAGTCCTGCAAAGACTTTATTTGAATAAAGGACAGTCCACCGGGGCAATCCCTTGTGGGGTCTCAATTTTCTGGAGTACGCGGCCTCCATTTTATCCTAATTCCCCGGCCACATGTAATCCTCTTCCTTTCCCCATTGGCTGAGGCACTTGGAAGGTACAGACTTCTCGATCCGCCTATTACATACCAGTTTAACTTCTGCAGTTTTATAATTGTCTAACTTCTGCATTTTCAGTAATTCCTCTATTTTTTGGTTATCTCAGTCCTGCAGCTTCAATTAACTCTCCTTTTGGCTATCTCACTCCGGTAATTTCAGTTAACTTCCCTGTTCGTGGAGACACTCTTATCTGTATTTTGTTACCTGATTGTGAAGACACTCATCCCTATCTTATCAAGAGCACCTCTAATCTTCATTCTGAGTCAGATACAGCTATAAAGGCATGCATACAGCATATGCATGTACATATGTATAACATCTCTTGTTTTTTTCTGGTCTCCCTGCAGTGAATATTTAAATCACAAAACAATCTACTAGTTTTCCTTTCTTTTCTTTCTTTTGTTGTACAATTTTGTTTCAATTTCAGATACAGTATTATGTAAAATAAATTCATGTAAGTTGTTGAAAAAGACTGTATATGGTATTGAGACTTCAATATCTTTCTCATATTCTGTGCATTTAGATGTATAACTTCATCTACATGTTAATGTAGTCAGTAATTTATTACAATTAATCACAGATTTTTAAAAATTGACCACACTGCTAGAATAATGCTGAAAACAACATGGAGAAGTTCTGATATTCTGAACCTAATCCTATTTATCTCAGGTACACAAATAATTTTATGGAAGTCAGTAGTCCCATTTGCGTAACTGGCCCAGTGAATCTGAAAACACTTACAATTTCTATGAAATGTAATTGAGCTGTTATTGCCATGAAAGGACAGAACTGCTTACGGATCACTTAATCTCTATTAAGTACTACATTTTCCACAGGCCAAAGAGAGAGATCAGTCTGGCATTCTCAGAGAACTTTTACAATGTCTGAAGTCCAGAAAATCGAGTTCCACTGTAAAATCTAAACTTGGAACATTTAGAGAAGCACAGCCCAATTGATTTCGGCAAGTATTTTACTAAGCTGTGTTCCTTGCCGAACACAGAGATGAGCCTGACTAGCCTGTAGGTCCCCAGGTCTTGCTTTTTTTCCTTTTTGAAAATGGGGGTTGTTTCCCCTTTTCCAGTCAGTGGGAACTTCACCGGACTGTCACAACTTCTCAAATATAATGGAAAGTGCCTTAGCAACTTCATCTGCTAGCTACTTCAGCACCCACAGATGGATTTCATCAGGTCCCATGGGCTTATGTAACTTCAGGTTCCTTAGACACTCTGGAACCTGGTCTTCTACAGTGGGTGGTTCTTCATTCTCAAAGACCCTGTTTTCGCCTTCTGCCACTTGGGTGGTCTGGCTAGAGCCCTTGCTGGTGTAGACCGAGGTGAAAAAGTCGTTCAGTACCACAGCCTTTTCCATATCCCAGGTGACAAGGCCTCCTGTTTCCTTCTGGATAGGGCCCACATCTTTCCTTGTCTTGTCTTTATCCCTGACACACTTATAAAAGTTTTTCTTGTTATCCTGGATGTCCCTGGCCAGCTTTATTTCTATCTGGGCTTTAGCTTGCCAAATCTGGTTCCTGGCCACTCGGACAGTTTCTCTATATTCCACCCAGTCTACCCATTCTTGCTTCCACCCTCTCTAGGCCTCTTTTTGCTTTAGAGCTTATCCAGGGGTTCCTTGTTCATCCATGCAGGCCTCCTGGCTATTTTGCCTGACTTCTTCCTTCTTGGGATGCATTGCTCCTGAGCTTGGAGGAAGTGATCCTTGAATGCTAACCAGCTTCCTTGGCCCCCTCTGCCCCCCACTCCTGCCCTCCACTCCTACCCTGCCAAGCAGGTACCTGAAGAGGCCAAAGTCTGCTCTCCTGAAGTCCAGGGTAGTGAGCTTGCCGCATACCCTCCTCGCTCCCCCAAGGATCTTGAATTCTACCATCTCGTTATTACATTTACATATCTGCTAGACTCACAGTTCCTGATTGTAACACTCTGGGTGATGAAATTAAGAGAACAGTGACATTCTGCCATGTAGCAAAACTTGTGACTGTATATAAGGAAGTTGTTGGGTAGGAGAAGGAGATGTGTGGCACAATATTTGTTCCATCTGCAACATTTCCATAGACCTTTCAAGGAAAGTTGTTGTAACTGTGACAAGTATAAACTGCAACAAGCATAAACTGCAACAAATTTTAAATGATGGATGAGGAGAAGGAGGTGAATAGTCAATGGACCATGCAAGAGCCATTCTCTATAACATGCCGTTCAACAAGAACATTGCCATATTGAGCTGATGAATCTGAGAGCAGCATTTGTCTTAGCAAACATTCCTCTTCATACCCTGGATCATCCAGCCATGAAAAAGCATACATAGGCTGCAATTTCAAGAATATTGACTTAATCTATGTAGTTCACCAGTTGAGAAAAAATCAACCTGCCTGTCCTTTCTGAAGGATAAGAAAGGAAGACAAGAAAAAAAGGACAGAACATCTGTGCCCTGCAATCTCTTGTGACAAGATTACTGATGTAGGGGATTGGCACCCTGTGCTCTGAAAAGCCTTGGTCTGCTATGTTAGAAGCATGACAGCAGCTCAGGAACATACTCACTGAAACCTGTCACAACAGGTTGTGTGGTCTTTGACAGCAGTAATTTTAAGGAATCCCATAACTAGAGGACTGGCAGACAGACTATGTTAGGAATACATAGAAAAGGCAAACTAGCAACAATTCAGTGTCATTCTAAGACCTATAATAACTTTCTAAGAATAAGGCTACTTTACTGCTTTTTGGGAAAGAATCCACTGTTAGAGATGTTTTTGAGGAAAAAAGAATTGTAGGAACACCTAGCAGAGTGAATATTTTCCATCAGATCTCTAGCAGTTCATAGATACCATTAGCAACACTTCGTCCCTTCATGAGGAAAGCAAATAAAAGTTTATTACAATGTCCTGAACAGTGATTGTACTAATAGCAAAACTTGAAACTATCTCCATTCTCCCATCCTCTGCTAGAGTATATGGTTACACATTTGTTAAAGACTATCATTGCCAAATATACTGTATTTGGTGTTTTTTCTATAAGAATCATGTTTTGAAATTATTTTACTTTTGCCAAAGTTAGAAATTTAAAAATAAATTTTAAACTGAAAATGCAGGATATACCAAAAAAAATGTATTCTGTACACCAAAATCCTCAAGCAGTGGTCTCAGTTACTCATTATATTAAAGTTTTGATGAATTAAAAGGTCTTCCGACTTAAATCCCTGCAGTGCAGAGCCAAATTAAATACTGCATTCATTTTGCAAGCAGACATCAGGAGGAGGGCCTCACCGTGGTTCATAAGTCACTGTATGTCTGAATACTTTGAGTAGCCAATGCTTTATTGCAGCATAAACCAGTAACAGTTCTTGTGACAACATCCTTGGCATATAACCATATCAGAGCAAGTAGATAAGAAAACCCAAGGAAAGGTAAACAAGGAAAGATTTTTCTCTTTTTTCTTGTTTGAAATGGAATCAGGGACTTGCAAAGTCAGCTGGTATTTACACACATTTCAGACAAAATACAGTTCTTGCAGTGCTTAACAGTTGGCATTGGCCTTTTTATCAGTATCAGTGCACTGCACGTCTTTGTCTGTGAACAGTATCTCTGAGGAACATTCATTAATAATGTACAAATATGTCTTGAAGAAATGAAAGATCCATCAAGAAGCACGTATGATGATAAACAGGGTGAACTAAACTACAGCTTTAACTGAAAGGAATTTTTATGTGACTAGCTTTGCAATCCTACAGTTTTGAGACACAAATGTTAGTCAGGATGCATAGGTTTTGGCATGTTTGATTAAAAAAAACCGACAACACTGTCATTTCATTTACAGTCTCAAACATTGAAAGCTCTACGTGATGTTCATTATAAGCTTTTCAATCTTCAGCAGTTTATGGATAAGTAATGCATGGTTTTGCCAAATACTGGATGTAAGAAAATAAGAGAGTATAACAACAGTTATAAGAACAATAGCCACAATCTCTTCACTGGTAGCCAGCCACAGAAGACTGTTCTCAAACAGGTGAGCATTTAGAGGAGGCAAGCTTTCTGAACCTCTCCCATTAGGAGATACCAAGACTCAGCATCTGCCCCCATCCAATTCCTGCTGACTTGTTGAGCAGATGTAACTGATTCCATCTTTGAAATAAACCACAGGGAAAGGCCTTTCTGGGCAGTCTGAGATACAGACCAGTCTGCAACTTGGAAGGGATGCAGGCTACATGGCTGTTGTTAAAGCCAAACTCCAAGAAGAAAAAGGGAGACATACATATATTAATCAGACACTTTTTATTTAGGACAGGATGATAGATCACCCTGATTTCCAACTCAGCTCGGACTTGTCTGCATTATTGCTGATTGATTTGGAAAGGTACGGCTGCTGCTTAAGGTTGATGGAGGGCAAAAATATAATAGAAAGACTTGTATCTGGGCAGGCTTCATAACCCTGTAGATACGTCTGCTCTGCAAGACACCCTTCCCTTACATCATGCACTCTCTTCTGTTAGATCACTATGTCAAACACTTCAGTGCACACCAAAACTTCTTAAAAAATATCCCCTAGAAAGAAAGTCAATCACACTAAAAACACTTTTTTTCTAAACTCTTTATTTATCACACAGAGAGAATTAGCCTATCTGGGAAACCCACAAAGATAGTGTGAAAGGTCAGTACATGGTATTTAGAGATATTCTTGAATAACCTCTGCAACAGCATTGCTGTGTACAACAAAGTCAAATGCAAAGCTCTGCACTTGCTTATGTACTTCAAACACCCAAATGCTGTTACATCACAGCACATGATGACTTCCCATTCAAAATAGCATATATTCCCTACTATGACAGTGACCACAGAGGTTGCCCTAGCTACAAAGCTGCAAGGAGGCTGGCATTGCTTGCCCAGCCCTTCTCTTTTCCTAAGGACAGAGTACTTGCTTTCAGTTCTGCAGGCACCAAGCAGGTAGGCAGGGAGACATCTCCATTGTAGAACACCAGATTTAGTGACTTACATGTGAGAAAAGTTTTTCCAAGCACCAACAAGAGCCATCTGTACAGATCACTGGGACATAATTGCCAACTTATCCTCTACACACCAGCAACCAAATGAGAACTGTAGTGTTATTGTTCAGCAGGTGAAGTACAGAAGCCCAAGGCAAGAAATTTCTGGGAGAACAGGAAAAATTTTATATGATTTTATAGTTATATTTTATTTAATAGTTATCACTCAGCAAATCTGAGCTAGCGTCATACAAAGAAACTACTGCAATACAGTCAGCTTGTGCTGCTATTTATTTCTGTTAGAACTGTAGCTAATTTGCTGGAAGTGAAAGCTGATTGTTCTTTCTTTTTTCTCTTCTGCTATTTCTACATCTTAAAGCCAGGGAAATTAGAGCTTTGCCTTTGTACGCCAAGGAAACAAAACACAGTTTCAGATAAATTAGACCAATAATAAGGAGTGAAGTGCTGGTGCAAAAGACCATCAAACCTTTTTAACGTTTTGCCTGAACTTCTTGAACTGAGGGTGGTTCTTGCTGAGAAACACTAACTCTGAAATACAATCTGCCACTTGTTAAAACCCACTAGTCAGAACATAGGGTTGCCATATTAACCGTCAGGACTCTAAAAAAAAAAAAACCCACCACACAAACACAGTCCATGGTAAGTACCTGAGCAAAGCTGATGAAGGAATCTGAAGACAAAATGGCTTGTACTTTCAGGTGTTTGGGTGGCTCAGATAATCCTGCTCAATTTCATCATCTCATTATCTGCTAATTTCAGTGTCTCTAAATGATAGCTATTCATTAGCTCATTTTACATTCTCTCCAAAGTAATAGTAATTATGATTTCCTACCAATCCTGCCCACAGGTCATAAAGGTAAATAATTCACCTTCCCAGATCTGGGAGTTTCTCAGTATCGAGGCATAATACTTCAGGGGAATTCAGCAGCCACATTATTCCTGGATCAATTTTGCTATTACCCCAAGATCTTGTCACTGCATACTCTATTGTAGTAATAAATCTTTACCTAATTTTGACTAGCTCTGTCTTATCTAAAATGCATTAATACATAAAGGGATTTAGGCATAAAGGTGCCATAGAGAAATCACCGGCCAGGATTGATTATTTTTATCATCTACACAACATACAGCAGCAGCAGATTTGTCAGCCTACTGTATAGCCTGTACTAGCTACTCAAAACAGTCAGTACATTGAGCAGGGACCACATAAACTAGTAATCATGACAAGATGTTTATGTGGGAATCAGAATGCCTTATTTTGGTTTGCAGGGAAGTTTTTCATCCAGTTAATCATTAGCAAGCGTCTTAATGAGATCTGCTCGTAGGTAACCATATCTTTTTTCCTGGAAACACAAAGGTCAGTCCTTTCCCTCACAGGACTGGCAGAGGAGGGTAAGCTCTTCTCCTTGCTCCTTTTCACCTGGTAGGCTTGTGATTACAGCATTTGCACAGAGTGTTCAGTCTGTAGGAGTAAAAAATTTTTAAACCACGCTGGATGAAACTTCAAAGCTCTATGCTTTGAATGCATTGCAGAACCCTGCTTCAAGCAGAATATCCTGAACTCATAATGTGACCCAATGGATGCAGTTTTGAAAGGTTAATTGGTACAATAAATGTTCAGGGGTAAATGACCATCAGGGACCTTCTATCCAAACTTTTCAAGCTTTTGGTATTAAAATGATCTTTCATTTAGAGCAAGTTATATAGTAATTTTTCTTTACTTTAAAAGAAAAAATCTGAAATACGGGAAGTTTCATTGATCATAAAATAATGAAAATAGATGTGAAAAGATGAAAAGCTAAAAAAAAAGTGCGTCAGTGTTCATAATAAGAAATACTTTTATTTTTATTTCTTCAGTTTAGGTCTTATAAGTTAAGGTTTCCATATACTCCAGTGAACCAGCTTTGAACTTAAAACACATTACGTATAGAATCCTAAATAAATCTACCATAAAAATTTTCTTCCCCATAGACAAAATTATGATCTTGCAGTCTTGGGAAAGAAACTCTCAAAGATGAATTGAAACACATCTTTCCTAGGCTGTGAATAGCCCTGACTACACAACTGGCTGTTATACAGTGTGAGCCACTGTCATATACACAAAAAAGCACACAGTCACCAAAGACTGAAATAGGTGAAAGGACATTTACAAACTGTTAGCACATCTGGTCACTGAAAGCTGAAATGTTATCAAGTCCCCATATCCATTTCTAGTAACAAAAAAATACACTGTACAACTTGCTTGTAGATATTTTTGAGTTACTTACTCACTTCATCCCCTTAAAATATTTAGAATCAGCTTTGGGCTGTCAAGAGTGATATGTTTTCTCCTTAAATCTTTTGAAATTTTTTGTTGTGGCTATCTAAAGAAAGCTGAAAAAGAGGGGCTACGTATGTGGTATTACTTTGGTCTCCCCATTTTTGTTTGCAGTTTTGTTGTGTTTTAAATTCAAGTACAGTTTCTTGAGTAGATTACTGTAGATTAACAGGATGTTGAACAGACTGTGGAAGAGCAAAGACCAGAACAAGGATTAAAATAAGCAGAAGAGCTAACAAAAGAACCTGTTAACAGCGCCTAACTGATTAGAGAAGAATCCACCTCCCTGGCCTGGTGGTTGGGTTTTGCAAGATGTTGATTGGGCAAGAAGATAACACTGATGGACCTTGTGATTTGAAAGACTATGTAAACTGAGTGTTGCTTGTAATAAACGATTCTGGTTGCACCCCCAACCGGAGTCCGTGCCTTCATACACTACAGGTTACATTAAACTTGTCTACAGTAGTTTGCATATATCCTCCGACCAAAAGAGCTCTAATCCAATTCAACAAACTATTTTAGTTTGGTTTTCCAAAGCAAGCCTGTATTTCACTATCTTTTCTAACCCAGCTTTGGGAGAATAAATTAAAAATGGTATTATTCTATCTTTGTATCTGTGCCATGTAGTCATTTTCTTTGGCAATCACCAGAACTTTTTGTCAGAAAACACATAGACCATCTGTAAGAGTCATGAAGGAACAAGAAAGTCATTCTTGTTTCACAGTACCCAAGTCTTTAAAACACAGCTGACTCACTTTCCCTTCCCTACCATGTGTGTTGAAAAATAATTTCTTTATATGGTTTTCCCATATCTTGTCTAAAAACTATACCTCATTCATTTTTCACAAAATAGCTCTCCTGATACTAATCACTGAAGAAGAGATATTCCATCACTGAGAATCATGGACCTCTTTTGATAAATGATTATATTAACACAATTTATTTCAAAAAAAGTGTATATATATGTCTCCAGAGATATATGTGCAGTGTGTAATGACAAAGTAATTTGAAATTGGAAGAAAACTTTATTCAATGCATATGCACATCTACATTCAGAGCTCTGTCTATAAAACAAAAACCCCAACAACCTCTTTTTATTAAAAATGGTGTCATGAAGAAGTTGGGCTAGCTTTGTTAGCATTAGGTAAAGATATCAAATCAAGAGTTAGAAGGGAAAACCCATAAGAAAGATAATGCTACTAAAAGCTATAGAACCTTCTATAAACTATGGTTCCACACACTTACTGCATCATTAGAAAGGACCATTTTCACATAATCTATTCTTACCTTAACCATAAAGAAACATGTAAAGGTGCTTAAGCACAGCATCAAAGCAAGAGATAACTAGCAAGGTGTCACCTGCTGGTTGATCAGGACAGAAACACGTCTGTCACCCATTATATTCCTAGCCTCCTTCTGAATTTCTTCCTGTAACTTCTGGTGTAAAATAAAGACAGACTTCAAGCCACAACATGGTATCTATTAAACATCAAAAGGGAAAACTCTCCTTTTAAACTGAGGCCTGGGAATGCTTTGGCTCTCTGTCATCCATGTAATCACCATGCATTTCAAGAAGCAGGGTCAAAGGAAAAAACTGGTACACTATAAAAGGAGATCCATATAGTCAAAATTAAAAAGGGGCAACAGTTTATGGAAAATATCACTCTTAACCCAAAGTCTTCTCCTAAATCATATCCTTGGTCTTTTGTTATTGCTGCATACTGACTTTCCTTTCCCCTTGCACCTTATTTATACCATCATTTCCCTTCTTTTAATTCTTCATCTCTCCTCATGCCAGGGTTATAGTTGCTAAAGGTAAACCACTTTCTTAACCACTAGAAAACAGAGAGGAATATATAAAAGAAAATATATGTAGCAGAGCTGTAATATGAATGGGAGGTTACACTGAGCAAAGATACTTTAATAAAGTACAACAGAATCCTGGTTTATATCAGCTCTTAAAAACAGAGATACCAATAAGAGTTTTAGGCAGTTAAGCCAATGGGCAATAAAGAGGTTTTGGTGTTGTTTTTTGTTTTGTTCTTCTTTTTTGAGATAATCCCTAGGGTCAGGGACACAACAGTTTGTTTTAGAATTCACACTTCCTCAGCATGCATTTGTTCCACAAAGCATGCAGTTCAAGGCAGGACTTGAAGTAGGAATCAAAATCAGTAACAACAGTGTGTAATCATATCAAAACATGCTGTGGGATTGAAAGAGTAAGGCCCTGGTGTGTTTTCACCTGGCAATCATTGTGCTGTGTTAAACAACAGCACAGTACAAAATTGACTGCATGCAGCTATTACTTTTCTTGATTGCTATGAGCATGCCTTTTACATTCAGGCATTGTTACGTGAATTGTAATATTTATGTACTAAAACAGAAGAAGGAGTACCGCATGGATTCAGATGTCATAGAATATCTTATTTGAAATTTGATGTCCATTGACCACAAACGTCATCACCACAATATAAATTCAGCAATGCATCCATGCAAGTCAAAAACCTCCATGTATCTAGGTCATTTGCAGAAGAAAAATCCAGCTGTTACAGACAGTCATCTAGTTCTGTACAGAAACCTTCTACAGAATCCCCAGATGTGAACTTAGAAAATGGTTGCCAGCACCTACAGTCTCATAGATCTTCATTCAGTAAGGGGAAGCCATCTTACAAGCTTCCATTTACCAGAAAACTCAAAATGAACAAATCTACTAGAAAGTTTTTACTTTTATACAGTCCAGTACTATAATGCAATATCACTAAATATGGAACATTGTTTGTGTTCATTAAGATTCATTAACAAATTATAACCTGTCCATTAAATTCTGTTCCAATTTATTGAGAAATGCTTCAGAAACACATTACAATATATATACTTTTATAGAGCCCTTGCAAGAACAAAAGAATTTTTTTTTTACAGTTTCTTCACTAGATTTTTTTTTGTCTGCCTTTAATGTACCTGTGTTTAAAAAAATCTGTTTCCATTCAGACATGTCACATACCCTCTGATTTTGATCAAGAAATAAATTTTAGGCTAATCTTGTCAATGTGGACAATACAGTATCTACCAAAGCAAAACACAGAGATCTTTGAGGAACTGAACAGCTTTTGACCATATCAAAAAGGAACTGGAGAAGCTTCACAAAAAGACCTATTCCTTTAAAAAGTCAATCATTCTTTAAAAATTTGCTGTTAGGAACATTTCCCATAAAAACTCTTGCACAGAAGATGTGACACTTGGAAATAAAAACTTTTACTTTGCTTTAAACAAAAAGCTCAGAGCCCTTCCTTACATACATGCTTCCTTATGTAGCAAGGTAAATGAACTTTCTATTTCCTTTGATTAAACAAGGTATTTGTTATAGGTTTATGGTTTAACTTTCATTTTATTGATTTTTAAATCAAAGAACTATGCAATTCTTGGTGCATGACAGTATAAAATCCCACAAGAAAACATTTCAAAAGGAATTTAACAATACACACCAGTTCTGTCAAATAAAGTCATACAAAAAATAATGCTTATGGGAAGGGTCCTCTTCCACTGAGTAATAAAGACATCTTTCAAAATTTATACAGCAATCAGGATTGGATGTGTGTTCACACACAGAGCAATAAACAAAACTCACAGGCACAGGGATGAAAAAACCAAAATATTGTTTAAATAACTTTCTTAGAAATAAATTATTCAAAGGGGACAGCAGCGCTAATAAGCCCAAGAAGATGCTGGCATACTCGGTGCAAACCTGGCTCGGAGATGCACCCAGATGTTCTGTCTGTAACAGAGGAAGGAAAGGACAAATCTGAAAAATCCTAACTTATCCTGTCTCATTTCTTAGCATCATTAATCTCCTTTGCCCTACCAGCTATATCTTTCCTATTTTCTAACTATAGTTGCAGCTAGTTATACTGTACATATACAAGCTATAGATAACTAACTGCAGAAGGGATGCTTTCACTGAGTCTCTTCTTAATTATCTATGTTAAAACACAGCTTATCTACTCCTGACAATCATCTGGATGGCCAACGTAATTCTTGCTGTTTTCTGAAAATAAGCATATTTATATGCTTATTTAAGATTTAAACGCGGCAAGAGCAGGCGCTCGGCGAAGCAGCGGCAGCACCGGCAGCACCGGCAGCGGCAACGACGAGAACCGAGGTGAGCCCGTGGAGAGGGTTGGATCGCGCTGTACAGAGGGGTTTCCGAGCTCAGGGACCCCCAGCTCACAGCCCCAGCCCCAGCGGGAACCCGGAAGCCCGCGGCAACCAATCAGGCGCGGAGGGGGCGTGGCCAGGAGCCACACGGAGATTTAAAGGCGGCAAGAGCAGGCCCTCAGGCGCTCGGCGAAGCGGCGGCAGCCGGCCTTACCAAAGTACGGCGCGCGATAGGTAAGTTCAGGCAGGAGGCCCGGCCCTCTCAATAGGGAGAGTTAGCAGCGCATGCAGCCTCGGGCAGCAAAGAGATCAAACCATGGTTACAACTCGGCTGAAGGCTGTTAAAAAAGCTGAGGATACCCAAACAGAGGCCCCACGCAAACATGCAGGCACCCAGGCAACAGGCTGCAGTGATTGCTGGAGCCTGGCACTTGCACTGGAAGGCTGTGGAGTCAACACCTGTGTGAGGTGTGAGCAGTTCAATGATCTGCTTAGTCTAGTGGCTGAACTGAAGGAAGAGGTGGAAAGACTAAGGTCTATAAGGGAAAGTGAAAAGGAGTTGGATTTGTTGTGCGAGGCTCTGCAGATCCCCTCAGCAGAGGGAGGTGACCCAATGAGCAGAGGGGAATGGACACAGGTGCCAGGTTGGAGAGGCAAGGAAAACCCCTCACAGCCCCCCTCACCCTTCCAGTTGCCCTTGCACAACAAGTATGGTGCACTGGAGGTTGAGGGAGAGGCAAATGAGAAAGTAGAAGAAACATCATCTGGGGGGTTGCCTAAAGCAAACCAGTCCCCTCCTCATATCGGTACTTGTACCAAAAAAAAAAAAAGAGGAGGGTAGTTGTTATTGGGGATTCCCTTCTGAAGGGAACAGAGGGCCCCATATGTCGGCCAGATCCTTCCCACAGGGAAGTGTGCTGCCTCCCAGGGGCCCGGGTCAGAGATGTCACTAGAAGGCTGCCTACTCTGGTAAAGCCCTCTGATTACTATCCATTACTAGTTATGCAGGTGGGAAGTGATGAGGTTGAAACCAGAAGTTTAAAAGCAATCAAAAAGGACTTCAAGGCGCTGGGAAAACTAGTTGAGGGATCAGGGGCACAGACAATTTTTTCGTCAATACCCTTGGTGGGTACTAGTCGGAATACTGAAAGGAACAGGAAGTCGTGCGTGATTAACAAGTGGCTTAGGGAATGGTGCCACCAACAAAATTTTGGGTTTTTTGACCTTGGTGAACTTCACACGGCACGAGGTCTGCCAGTAACAGATGGGGAACATCTGTCTCAGAGGGGCAGGAAGATCCTGGCACATAAGTTGGCACGGCTTGTCAAAAGGGCTTTAAACTAGGCTCGAAGGGGGAGGGGGTTAAATACAGGAGCACTAGAGATGAGCCTAAGGACAGCCTCCAGCCTGCTATTGCACTTGAAGCAAGAAATAATGATAGTATCAGAATGGTCTGTAGCAAGTGGGAGGAGGACACACTAGGGTTCAAAGGATGGGATGATAGCAAGGGCCTCCAACCCGTTGCACTAATACATGCTGTGAACACTGCATCAAAGGCAAGGTCTTGCAGAACTGGACCAAGAGCCCCTGAGGCAATAGGAGACAGGAAAGTTGCAGCCACAAAGCGTCTTGGGGGATCAGTGGAGCATCCCTCTAAAAACGTGACATGGCCAGGAGACCAGCTGAAGTGTCTCTACACCAATGCACGCAGCATGGGCAACAAACAAGAGGAACTGGAAGCTATCCTACAGGAAAGCTATGACATAGTAGCAATCACGGAAACTTGGTGGGATGACTCCTATGACTGGAGCGTGGCCATCAATGGCTACAAGCTGTTCAGAAGGGATAGGAGAGGAAGAAGGGGTGGAGGTGTTGCCCTCTATGTAAAGAAGTGGCTGGAATGTGAAGAGTTATTGCTAAAGAGTAGCCATGACCAGGCCGAAAGTTTATGGGTAGGAATTAGGGATTGGGACAACAAAGGGAGCCCGGTGGTAGGAGTCTACTACAGGCCGCCTGACCAGGCGGAGCCTGTCAACGATGCCTTCTTACTCCAGCTTGAGGAGGCATCACGATCACAGGCTCTCATCCTGCTGGGGGATTTCAACCACCCTGACATCTGCTGGAAAAGCAACACAGCTGGTTGCAGGCAATCCAGGAAGCTCTTAGAGTGCCTAGATGACAACTTCCTGAGACAAATTAACAACGCCACTCGAGGAGATGCATTGTTGGACCTGTTGATCACAAATGCAAGTGAAAGCATCAGGGATGTCAAAATTGAAGGTAGCCTAGGCTGCAGTGATCATGCCCTAGTGCAGTTCACTGTCCTAAGGAGTTTGAAGCCCATGAGAAGCCAAGTTAGAACTCTAAATTTCAAGAAAGCAAACTTCCAGCTCTTCAAGGAGTTAGTAAATAGGACCCCATGGGAAACGGCCCTCAGGGACAAGGGAGCAGAACAAAGCTGGCAGATCTTTAAGGATGCTCTTTATAGAGCACAAAAGATCTCAATTCCCACGTGTAGGAAAATGGGCAAGGAGGGCAAGAGACCACCATGGTTGAGCCAAGACCTGCTGGTCAAACTAAGGGGAAAGATGGGGCTACACAGGAAATGGAAGAAGGGACAGGCATCCTCGGAAGAGTATAGGGATGTTGCCAGGATGTGTAGGGATGAGGTCAGGAAGGCCAAGGCACAACTAGAACTGAACTTGGCAAGGGATGTAAAGAAAAATAAGAAAGGCTTCTACAGGTACGTTAACCAGAAAAGGAAGGTTAAAGAAAATGTACCCCCCCGATGTGCAACAGTGGGGAAATTGTATCAACAGATGAGGGAAGGCAGAAGTTCTTAAGAACTTTTTTGCCTCAGTCTTCACTGGCAACCCCCTTCCTCCTAGCTCTCGTGTTGATGGCACAAAAGTTGGAGACCAGTGTGACAAAGTCCCTCCCACTGTAAGTGAAGACAAGGTATATGATCAGCTCAGGAGCCTGAAGGTATACAAGTCCATGGGACCTGATGAGATACATCCCAGAGTACTGAAGGAGCTGGCTGATGTGGTTGCCAGACCGCTTTCCATGATATTTGAAAAATCATGGCAGTCAGGTGAAGTCCCTGCAAACTAGAAGAAGAGGAACATCACACCCATTTTTAAAAAGGGTAGAAAGGAGGACCCTGGAAACTACTGACCCATCAGCCTCACCTCTGTGCCTGGGAAGATCATGGAACAGATCCTCCTAGATGCCATGCTTGGGCACATGAAGGACAGGGAGGTGATTCAGGACAGCCAACATGACTTTACTAGGGGCAGGTCCTACCTGACTAACCTAGCCTTCTATGATAAAGTGACCAGGTCAGTAGATAAGGGGCAACCTATGGATGTGATCTATCTGGACTTCTGTAAGGCCTTTGACACGGTCCCACACAACATCCTGATTGCCAAATTGGCGGAGTACGGATTTGATGGGTGGACTGTACAGTGGATAAGGAACGGACTGGAGGGTCGCATCCAGAGGGTGGTACTCAGTGGCTCAAAGTCCAGATGGAGAGCAGTCACAAGTGGTGTTCCTCAAGGGTCCGTGCTGAGGCCAATACTGTTTAACATTTTTATCAATGATATAGACAGGGGCATTAAAGGCACCATCAGCAAGTTTGCGGACGACACCAAGCTGTGTTGTGTTGTCAATACACCAGAGGGACGGGATGTCATCCAAAAGGACCTGGACAGGCTGGAGAGGTGGGCCCAGGCAAACCTCATGAGGCGAACAATCATCGTCATCAGTACAGACTGGGGGGTGAGGTACTAGAAAGCAGCCCGGAGGAAAGGGACTTGGGAGTGCTGGTGGATGAGAAGCTGGACATGAGCAGGCAGTGTGCGCTTGCAGCCCAGAAGGCCAATCGCATCCTGGGCTGCATCAAAAGATGCGTTGCCAGCAGGTCCAGAGAGGTAATTCTTCCACTTTACTCTGCTCTGGTGAGACCTCACCTGGAGTATTGTGTGCAGGTGTGGAGCCCTCAATATAAGAAGGACATGGACCTGATGGAGAGGGTCCAGAGGAGGGCCACGAGGATGATCAGGGGGATGGAGCACCTCTGCTACGAGGACAGGCAGAGGTAGCTGGGGCTGTTCAGCCTGGAGAAGAGGAGGCTTCGGGGAGACCTAATAGCAGCCTTCCAGTACCTGAAGGGAACCTACAGGAAGGCTGGGGAGAACCTGTTTACAAAGGCCTGCAATGACAGGACGAGGGGCAATGGCTTTAAGCTGAAGGGGAACAGATTTAGACTGGAGATTAGGAGAGGGTTCTTCACCGTGAGGGTGGTGGAGCACTGGAACAGGTTGCCCAGGGAGGTGGTTGAGGCCCCTTCCCTGGAGATATTCAAGGCGAGGCTCGATGAGGCCCTGGGCAACCTGGTCTAGTTGGGGTGTCCCTGCTGACTGCGGGGAGGTCGGACTAGATGACCTTTGGACGTCCTTTCTGGCCTGGACAACACTATGACACTATATGAGATCTCCCCTATGTCTTTTTCAGACTGCTCCTGTGGCTTATCATGCTTGAAATTGCTCTTGCTTGTGCAAAACCTGTTCCTTTTTCCTGTCACAAATATTGTCTAGGATGTTAGAGGAAGAAATACGGTAAACTTCACACTGCTTGTGCATAATGTTCTTTAGTGCTCATGAATGTTTGTTGCTTTAGTTCTGAGTTCTACTAAACAAAATGTGCAAAAATGATATTGTTTTCAGATATGTTAAGAGAAGTTGTGTTACTAGCACTCAAAGGTTTGCTGTGCCTCCTTGTTCCTCTTAAGATTTTGCTTCCTGAAAATGAACTTTCCCCTAGCTACCATCTCTTTCTTGTTCTCAATACTTTTTGATGTATGTTCATAATTACACTCATCTTATGTACATCTCTGAAAATTACCATGATTTGAGAGGCAGCTGAAATGCTTTGTGGCTCACTCTGGTTATGTGATGTATCATTAATACCACATTTCACCCTGGATGCGTGTAAATTGCTGAAGAAGAAAAATCACACTTAATACAGTATTAGATATGTGGTGAATTTGGTTTTACCTATATAATTTCCAAGAAGTTGTTCAAAGTTGTTCAGATTTTTTGCTAAGTTATTCACATTCAATTCAGACTTTTGAGTGTTATTTCCCTCTGTCTTCCCTCTGTGTTGCATGTCAGTGGTTTTTCTAGAAGGAAAACATGTTCAGTATTATAGGGATTATGTATAGTTGCTTTTTTTGGACTGACTTTCACTGTCCTTACTTACAACTTTGCCACTAAATTCTTGGCTTTAGGCATTGATCTTCCTTGCCTTTGAGGATCACAAATGCAACCAGAAGACAAATAAAAGTGTATTAACTTGGATGCGATCTCCAAGCTACAATCTTCACCACAAAATTAAAGCCGGTAAAAAATTAAAGCCCTAGGTTGATGATTAAACTTCTAGAAGTCTAATTATTTGAAGTTCAACAGTAACTGGAAGGTAATTATTTTCTCCCATGAACTTATCACTTACTTTTCAATCAGGTATAATTGTTACAACACATTCATAATGAGAACAGTGCAGCGTGCGTTTCTTTAAACTGAATATATATTCATGTTTAATGGCTAGTTTTAAAGAAACGGTAAATAGTTCTACAGGACTTCATAGTTCAAAATAGATAACAATAACAAACTCAGTTAAGCTTGGTTCTTCATATTTGCTTATGTAACACCCTTATCCAGACATCCTGAACAATAATCTGGGTTTACAGATGCTGAACAATGCAGCATGAATTCAGTTGTCTTTGTGTCAGTATCTGGACTGTGCCCCAGCTTTGTCTTTTTGTTTATTCTCCTTCCTGTTCTGTAAAACACATCAAGTCTTAGTTCACGGGCTTCATATTTTCAAAGCGGTTTTTTGATCAGATGGACAGATTTAGGGAAACATAACATGCTTTTCATACTGAACGTGTGGAAAAAACGTATTAATAACCAATGGTCCTTTCTCTTCCATTATTTCTATGGTTGATCAGAAAGTCATATAGATGCCAAGATCTGGAACATTCAGATTCAGAAAAGACATCTGGCATTCTGTCAGACTTTATAAGCAACATTCGCAACAATATTGCACTGGCTATGTCACCTGGTCAGGCTATTGTCCTCTGACAGAGTTTGTAACATGTCCTATAATTGCTTTCCAGATCACTTTGTACTCTTGAAATGTCTGCAATTATACAGCATGTTTTCAGTAATAAGCTTCTTTGATACATGTCAATATACAAAGATCTTTGACACTGAGTAGATGAACTCTGCCCCACGTGGCGAAATATTCACTTGTTAAAGTGCACTTTGTATGCAGCTGCCCTTGCCTTTTCACTGTTTGCCAGAAACAAAGCACTACAACATGAAAACTGCATGGAATTTTCTCATGAATGTATTGCAGAACCTTCAGATATTCCTATTTCAGAAGCATCATTATCTCAGGATGAGCAACTTTTCTTAGCAAACTAATTGCAAGTTTATCTGAATATTAAGATAAGCAGGTTGATTCACACACGCATATAACTTCAAGTTACCCTACTACAGCTCCTCTTTTTTGTAACTTCATATCTTAACCTAGCCAAGAAAGGAAGACGCTTATAATAAATTTTAAAAGTCAGCTAGTCACTATAGCCTTTCTAATTTCATTTTACACAAAAACAGTACTTCTGATAACAGGATTATTTTTAATTGAACAGCCTTGCCCAAATTAATTTATTGCATGAAAGGCATTCATAAAAAAAATAAAAATGCACTATAATGTCATTGATAATTGTTGTACAAAATCTATCATATACACCCTGCCTATAGGATTGTGTGTTTTCTCATCAGTCAATCAAACATTCTTCTACAAGACAGAAGAAAAGCTAGCTTGAATATTTCTGTGCCAGTCTGGAATTGGTAAGTGGTTAAAATGTTTTCCAGTTGCTGACGAGTTACTTTCCACATAACTTTTGAAACTTCTGCAGGAAATTTAAGACTCAGTGACAGGCTACAGCTAATCATATTCTAAATATAACCCATCTCATCCTGTCCTTTATGATATATATCAAGACCTGAAAAAAAAAGCCACTGGAAAAAAAAAAGGGATTTATTTGTATTTATTAATCTGTTGTTGAAGATTGGGTAAAATTTCTGAATATGGAGCCGATTCAATGAAGTCCTTAAGAAAATGTAAGGGGAATTCAGTGAACTAGTCATTCACATTTTCCCTCTCTTGGTTGTCCTATTTTCTTTGTAAAAGTGTAGAAACCCTCAAATTAAGAAAAATCAATAGACTGTTTCACACTATTTTTCCCTGTAGTTGGAAGCAATATATTTTCCATGCAGTGAACACAGTAAGAAAAGCAACTGATTTTTAAGTTATGAACTGACCCAGCCAACAATCACCAGAATTAAAGTCTTTTCTGGTATTCATTTGATATTGAGCAAAAGATTATTGCAGTCAATATCTAACCACTAAGTGTTACTTTAACATAATTTTCTACATTGAGTATAGAAAGACAAGGTGATAATGCGATAGGTTCCATAAAAAAGGCAAAAAAAGCACCCTGAATGTAGGGTGGTTTGTTTCATGAATACTTTCTCTTCTGGTATTGCCTATGACAAAGTCATTTTGACAGAGCTGTGGAACTTTCTTCCACAGAATTTTCTTTGGCAGACCAAGGCACTTTTTCAGCATGATGATTGATCTCTGGGTTATCTGGATATTTTCATTTTAATTTGCTATTGGAAAGGTTTGAATAATTTACACTACCTGCCATGAACTTGGCATCCTTTTTCAATAGCTGCTGATTTATTGCACTTAACAGCGTGACAGTTCTCTAGTCTGTATAAAGGCAACACATAGTTACGAGAGTAGTACATGTAGTGATGAATTACAAACTATACTCTGTCATGATGAGTTTTTAAATTCTTTTCTAAGCTGGCAACAAACTAAACGTCAATCAGAAATTATCTTAAAGCTCAGACCAAGCTTTGATTTGTCACAATTATTTAAGAATGAAAAAAAATTAAAAGTAACGAAGGAAAAGGAACTTAAGCCAAATATTACACATATGTCTGTCAGATCAGATAATATTTTTCTTCAAGGATGATATGAATTAATATCTGAATTCATGCATTACATCCTGAGAAACCTCAAATATTTCACCTTATGCTATCCAAAACCTTCCTTGGCATAAGCAGTAGCTTGGGCACTCCAGCTGCATGCCTTAGGTTTGCAGCCAGCATCTAGCATCTAGCAATAGGCTGGAAAGAAGGAAGAAGCAAATTATCAGAGCTGGATGCAGCTGTCTTTTACTCAGCTGGTAGAATGATGTCAAAGAAAGGCATGAGTTTAGGGCTTTGTTACATTTCCCTGAGCTGTCTGCCTCTCTCCATAACTACCCTTACAGTAGCTTCTCTCACTGTTTGGCGTAATTGTGCTAAACTTTTATGAGTCTACCATATATGTCAAAATTATGACATAGACACTTTATTGTTGTTGGTTCTACTGAACAGTATCATTCACAAGCAATGTCATTCCTTCTTCATGGAATAGGATTCCATAGCTCAAGTTTACTGATTTTCAAGGAACAAGCACTGATTTAACTATGACAACCAAGGAAAGATGTTTTGTTTTGTGGTTTTTTTTTTTCTTTTCTTGAAACACTACACGAATAAAAGAGAAAATTGTCCAGTACCAGTAGTATAGACAGTACTACCATTGTGCTGTTTGTTTTAAATGCATATGTCCAAACCTACATAAAATATAAGACTAAAAGAAAGCATTTGGAAGAAAAAAAAATGTAAATACAGTCAATAGATTTGATTATTATATATGATTAACTCATCTTTGATTTTGTCTATAGCATTGCTCTTTAAGCTTAATGTTTGGGGTTTTTCTACTAAAGCATATTTCAATACAACAAGCAAAGTATAATAGCATCTGTTCTTTATATGCATACACACACATCACTAACTCACAAATGTTGCAGAGTTAAACAGTCATAAATTACAGCCTAGCAAATTCAGATTATCCATGGAAGGTCATCTTATTATAGTCTAATTATCCTTACAAGGCAATATCATAAAAAATGGTGTCAACATAAATTACACTCTCTCAGCATAGCTGCTCACACAGATCAGCATTAGCTGCCACATAGCACCACTCAGCCTCTTAAATTTTTGTGATTTCACTACACTCAACATTTCAACCTTTCTGCTCTTTTTCATACCATCTAGTACCTATTAGTAAAAAACCAAAGCCACTGTAAAAGGCTTAATAGATCCCCTTTTGAACTCATAACTAATTAACAGAATGCTTGATTTTCTCCAGGTGAGTGTTCTTTTTCATAGTTCAGGCTAACCAGACTATAAAGCTCTTAGAAGCATTAGATGTTTTTAAAGGTGGAGAATTTGTCCCAATACTAGATATCAAATTTTCCATGGTACATTCCAAGAAAGAATAAAGTACTAGCTTTCTGGAGAAGCTCAGTCTCAAAGTTCAGACAAGAATTCAGGAGAGGCCAACTAGCAAAGTTGTGCAGAAGTATTGCAGTGATTGTGACATCATGAGTAAGATGTTGATTCCCTGTCTCAAAAAGATACTGCATAGCACAGGCTACTCTTAGAATATGTAAATATGGGTCTACATTCCCAACAAAAGTCAGCAGTTACAAAAGCCTATGAAAGGGAGAAAAAAGTTTAGCATTTTGCCAGGTGAAATGTTTGTATTTGGCCCGTATTTGTATTCACAAGAAGAGCGTTTCCTACTTTAGCCTCATGCCCAAACTACCAAATTTACACAAACCCTTTCTTCTCTCTTTGCTATGACACTCCTCTGCAGTATTTGGGCATCATTCTAATGTTCCCTGGTGTTTGAAAAGGATCTTCACCCACAGGTGAAATATGACTGTACACTTGGTGTACAACAGTTCCTACAACAACCAAACTAAGATTTATAATTGAAATATGGCTGGAATTGAAATCTGGCTCTGCTGGTAAATATGCTGGCAGTGGGGGCCAGAATTTCTTTTTAATAGTAACCTTTACAATTTATAACTGTTAAGAATTCAGACTATTTTCAAGTAGTGTCTTTTAAAATATCTCTTTCCTGATATTTCTAGAGATGTATTTTATATCCCAAGTTTTAAACCTAATTAAATGTGCTCTTTTCTCTAATTTTGTTCTTTGGCAGCTGTCTAGTCTTTTCTTTTTTTCCCCTGATCTCTCTTCGTCCTCAGTTCCCTTTAAAGATCGCTTTTCTTTGTCTCCTGTGTTCTGACTGTCATTTACATTTCTTCCTGGCCTTAATTGAAGGGCTCATTTCCCTAATCAGCTTCTTTTCTGTGCAGCTTTGAGACTTCTTCTTTCATGTCATTCTTCACTGCTGGCTTCTCTACCTTGACTTTGCCTGGGACTAGCAACTTCACACTAGTTCCAGCTCAGAAGTTAGAACAGACCCAACATAAAGGGCTGGATCCTCAGGATCCTTATCTCTTTGTGCTGTCATGCAAAACCAAAAGAAAATGTAAAGCCAACTGAAAAACAACCTGACCCTTCTGCAGGGAAATCTACTGTATGACAGAAGTCTCTCAAAGTCTCCCAGAGACACTGAGTAGACCACAAGTTGTTCAGACACAGATCTATCTTTCAGGTACCATGTTTTTCAGTAGAGGCACACAGAGAACAGATTAAAATCTGGGATAACAACATAACTATGAAAAAATGTCATTTCATCCACCCCAACTATACCACAGACCTAAATATAGGTGATTTTTCTTGCTAAAGATCTTCTTATTTGGGGTTCACTGTTACAATTTTTAAAACCTGGCTGCACTGTCATGGTACTGTACTTTCACAATAAAAAAGCAACACTAAAATGTACGGCAGCAACGTATGTCCCAATGTCTTTGGATAGCAACTGCCTAGTTATTTACATGTACTTTGGAGTTACTGTCATTTGAGGAATTAGAACGTGGTAACTTCTAAAAGCTTACCATAAGTTTCTCCTAAACATGAGGGGTAGCTTGTGCTTTCACAGTACCTCAGAGACTCAGCTCTACAGGTTTGTTGACTCAAGAACTGTGCTGCTAAAGACACAGTTTACAAAAGTGTTGCTTTTTATTAAGACAAATATTGCAACTGGATCACAAAATCTCCACTCGGGATTTCAGGTTTATGTGCTTTAGAATGGCCAAAGGACTTTATAGTCCAAAGAAAAACACACACAAAAAGAAGAGTGGAATACAATATATAGACAAAGTGATGATGGAATCACACTTTCCACACATCCACTTATCCACCCACATACACTTTACACCAAAAGATAAGCCGTCTATTTCAGTGCATTTCTGATGCATCCAGCAAGAAAGCAGTACTATGGCTGTAATCTCTTGTGTCTCACAGAGAAGCAGTGTATTATCTTCCTGCAGCACAGTATAGGCTGGGCAGCAGCCTATATTGCTCACACCAGTAAGTCACATTTGGAAGTGGTTGAAAGTGTTTGCCTGGGAGAATGGTACTTGCCCACATACCTTAATGCAAACTTCTCCTGAATTTGCTGTTATCTCTTTGTAATTCCTTTTGGAATTCTTATTTTCCAATTACTTGCTGCATTTCATACCAAGTGTATGGGGTGTGGATTACATCATGTCAGGCTAATTAACTTGGGTATTTCCATACAAGATAGCTTTCATCCCTCATCCTCTGTACATAGTCACAGTGCAAAGAAATGAAACAGGCAATAAAAAGGGCCTAATCAAATCCCTTATCTAAAATATGACAAGGGTCTTAAATGTAAAAGGATTTCTGGTACCTGTATTTTTGTCTCATTATTCCCAAGTGTTTAGCTCTCTACAGAGAAACTATTACAATTTTAATATTAGAAGACTAAGGCAGTTCACACAAATTTGGATAACCACAAGGTTATAGAATACTGGAAATGGGGACAGATATTAGGAGAGTCAACACCTTGATCTAACAGGTGCTAACTTTACAGTTAAGTCATGCTATTCAGGACTTCCTGCAGTTAATTTTGAGCATATTTCTGAACAAACTCCCCAGCATCTCTGGGAAACCTGTTCCACTGCTTAACCATTCTTATTGTGGATTTTTTCCTCGTGTCCTGTCAACAGGCCAACACTAAGAGTCTGACTTTGTCTTCTGTATCCTCTGCCATCGGGTATTTGTACACACTGATAAGATCCCCTTCAGTCTTTTCTTCAGGCTAAACAGCTCCAGCTATTTCATACTCCTTGTATGACATGCTCTAGCCCTTTGATCATCTTTTTGGATTTTAACTGGACTTGCTCCAGTAAGTCCATGTATCTCTTGCACTGCAGAACCCAGAACTGGACACAGCATCCAGACATGGCCTCACAGGTGCTGAAGAGAGAGAAGGAGTTGCCAGAGTTGCCACTGGTCAACTCACTGGTGACATTTTTCCTAACTCAGCCCAGTATGTTGTAAAATTTTTTAGTTACAAGGGCATATTGATGGCTCACAGTCAATTTATTGTTCAGCAGGACACCCATCTCTTCTGCCAAGCTGATTTGCAGCTATTTCACCCTCTGCATGTATTGGTGCATGATCTTATTGCTCCCAGGAATTTGCATTTTCCTTGCTAAATTTCATGAGGTTCTTGTCTGCTGACATTTCCAGCCTGTCGAAGTCTGAAAAGTTGCTGAACCATCTGACACATCAAACACACTTCCCAGTTTTGTACCATCTGTAAACTTACTGAGAGTGTCTTCTGTCCCAGAATCTAGATTATTAATGAAGACATTAAACAATATTGGCCCTGATATTGATCCTTGGAGTACACCAATAATGACTGATTGTTATTTGGAATTCATACCACTGATCACAACTCTTCAGCCTAGCAGGCTGGGTGAAAAACTGGCTGGAGGGCTGGGCCCAGAGAGTGGTGGTGAATGGATTAAATCCAGTTGGCGGCCGGTCATGAGTGGTGTCCCCCAGGGCTCGGTACTGGGACCCATTCTCTTTAACATCTTTATCAATAATCTGGATGAGGGAATTGAGTGCACTATCAGTAAGTTTGCATACGACACCAAGTTGGATGGGAGTGTTAACCTGCTTGAGGGTAGCTTGAGGGTACTCAGCACTGGTGAGGTCCCACCTCGAGTACTGTGTCCAGTTTTGGGCCCCTTACCACAAAAAAGACGTTGAGGTGCTCGAGCGGGTCCAGAAAAGGTCAACAAAGCTGGTGAGGGATCTGGAGAACGTGTCTTACAAGGAACAGTTGAGGGAGCTGGGGTTGTTCAGCCTAGAGAAAAGGAGGCTGAAGGGAAACCTTATCGCTCTCTACAACTGCCTGAAAGAGGTTGTAGAGAGGTGGGCGTCGGTCTCTTCTCGCAAGTCACAGGTGATAGGACAAGAAGAAATGGCCTCAAGTTGCACCAGGGGAGGTTCAGATTGGATCTTAGGAAAAATTTTCACACTGAAAGGGTTATTAAGCATTGGAATGGGCTGCCCAGGGAAGTGGCTGAGGCACCATCCCTGGAGGTATTCAAAAGACAAGTTGACATAGTGCTTAGTGACACGGTTTAGTGGCATGTGATTTTGGTTTTTTAATCAGTTAGGTTGGACTAGATGATCTCAAAGGTCCCTTCCAACGTAGACAATTCTATGATTCTATGACTTTTTTTTTTATTCTGGCCTCAGCCACTTCCCTGTTTTGTTCATTATAAAACTTACATCACTTTGCACTCTTTGCATGCTTAACCCAGTCTACCACTTCCTCACTTGACTTTTGGTCATCCTCTCCCCATCATTCCTAGTTTAAAACTCTCCTTATCAGGCTGTTAGCAAAGATGAATTTGTCCAACTTAGTCAAGTGGATCCCATGTCGCCCAAGCAGTCCAAGGTCCTCTAAGAGTGTCCCATGGTCACAGATGCCAAACCACTGTGGCTGATACAAGCTGCGTGCAATCAATTGTTGACCTGTGGTATCCATCTGCTCCTCCTTAGGCCATTTTCTGTCACTGGCAGGATCGTGATCAAGGAGAGCACTATGTGGGCCATTGACCGCTGTCCTCAGAGCCATGTAACCATACAATACTTTCCAGATATCTCCGGGCAGTGTTGTTGGTGCCCGTGTGGACTGACAGAAGGGGGTAAGAGTCTGAGGGCCAAACAAACCTTTCAACAACATCCCAAATATAAGTCACAACAAGCAGTAAATGTCCCCAGAAAACAGGTTGTCAGGTTGGGTCCTCTCTCACCCCAGCAAGGAGTCTTCCACTACTAACACTCACCGCTTCCTTCTGCTCCTCCTCCATGGCTGAGGCTTAGCCAGCATGGCTGCTTTATTTGAGAGACCTCCCAGACTCTCATCTGCTAGGAGTGCACTGAATCTTTTCCATAGTTCCAAAGCTTCAGATAAAGCAGGAACCCTCATGTCAGTGCCAGCTGTCAGATCCTGTCTGCCCCTTCACTGAATTTCACTGAATTTCACTGAATTTTAGAGTTGGAAGGGACCATAGAGATCATCTAGTCCAACTCTCCTGCCAAAGCAGGACCACCCAGAGCATGTCAGATCATGCTACTCAGGACGGCATCCAGGCGGGTCTTGAAAATCTCCAAAGAAGGGGACTCCACGACCTCCCTGGGCAGCCTGTTCCAGGGCTCCGTCACCCTCACTGTGAAAAAGTTTTTCCTCATATTCAAGTGGAACGCCTTATGTTCCAACTTGTGCCCATTGCCCCTTGTCCTCTCACTGGCAACTACTGAAAAGAGTCTGGTTCCCTCCTCCTTCAGTCCGCCCTTGAGATACTTATAGGCATTAATAAGGTCTCCCCTCAGCCTTCTCTTCTCCAGACTAAAGAGTCCCAGCTCTCTCAGCCTCTCCTCATAAGGGAGATGCTCCAGTCCTCGAATCATCTTTGTGGCCCTACGCTGGACTCTTTCCAGTAGTTCCCTATCCCTCTTGAACTGGGGAGCCCAGAACTGGACACAGTACTCCAGTTGTGGCCTCACCAGCGCAGAGTAGAGGGGGAGAATGACCTCCCTCGACCTGCTGGCCACACTCTTTCCTATGCAGCCCAGGATTCCGTTGGCCCTTTTGGCTACGAGAGCACACTGTTTGCTCATTGTCATTTTATTGTCCACCAGGACCCC
>JAHREE010000061.1:2129741-2213748 GCA_033628505.1 Tringa tobata
CCTCCTTGCTTCAGCAAGAATTGAAAATTGTATTATTTCATGGTCACTCTATCCAAGACGACCTCCAACATTTACATCCCCCACAAGACCTTCTGAGTTAACTATCAGCACGTCCAGTAGGGCACTTTCCCTAGTTGGTTCCCTCACCAGCTGCATTAGGAAGTTGTCTTCCATGCATTCCAAGAATCTCCAGGATTGTTGTCTCTCTGCTGTGCTGTATTTCCAGCAGATGTCAGGGAAGTTGAAGTCCCCCATGAGTACAAGGGAGAGTGATCTCGAGGCCTCTGCCAGCTGCTTATAGAATTCCTCATCGGTCTTCGCATCCTGGTTTGGGGGTCTATAACAGACGCCCACCACAATATCTGCCTTACTGGCCCTCCCCTTGATTCTTATCCATAGACACTCAACACTGCTATCATACATGTTGTTGAGTTCTAGGCATATAATACTGTTCTTGACATAAAGGGCCACCCCACCGCCTTTCTTTCCTTGCCTGTCCCTTCTGAAAAGCTGATAGCCATCAATCACAGCACTCCAGTTATGTGACTCATCCCACCACGTTTCTGTGATGGCGACTAGGTCATAGTTTTCTTGCTGCACGATGGCCTCCAGCTCCTCCTGTTTGTTGCCCATGCTGCGTGCGTTCATGTAGATGCACTTCAGCTGGGCTAATCGTCCTACTATTCTTCTGGGAGGGTAAACTCTAATTCCCACCTGTCCGTGAGCAGACATTTCTGCATTTATCATCCTATCCCTACTCCTTGTGTCTTCACTAACACCTGTGTTACTCTCACCCACCTCATTTGCCACAACAGGCTGTAAGACCTTGCTGGGACCATTACCTATTAGCACCGGTGCGGTAGTCCCGGGCGCCACCTTTGTGACCCTGGTTCCAACCCCATCCCCCTTCAAATCTAGTATCTTCCTTAGGGGCAATTATATGTTGGGGTTCCTAAAGCTGCAGGGTCTCAGAGAAGATGTGGCCAATGTCTTTCTTGTCATAACTGGTGCTGCAGCTCCTTTTTTGGCAACACAGATCCTCAATAACTTCACATTCCATGAAGACTAGAAGACCATTCCCTAGTCCTATTCTGCAGGTGGTACTCAGCCAGTCAATCTCCTGCAGGCAGTCTACATGGGGTTATTTAAGACCATCAAGTCTTTCAAAGGCTTAGCATCAGCTATATAAAATCTTCCCATCATTTGGTTCAAATGTCTCTTCAACTCTTTAAGCAGATCTGGAAGTCACTAGAGGCATATTCCAATAGATTGTGTCTTTCCATAAATAATTTCTTATTGCATTTGTTTAGTCACTGGAAAAGAACTCTACCTGCGGCAGAACAACATGTAACATATTTGAAGTCCAAATTTCATTTAGAGGCCTGACTCACCACACATTTATTTCAATGAGCGCTAGGGTTGTGAACCCACTGTCTCCCTTTTTTTTTGCGCTGAGAATGTGGAAAGAGAGATTTAGCGTCTTTACATTATGCTTCCATCCTTCAAGAAACATCAAATACAATATATGGTAGGTACTCTGAATGACATTATTGTAAAAGAGCTCCAGTTTTCAACTTCTCTTCTTTAAACATAGGTGTTCAGGTTGAGAGACTGATTCTGAAAATTTAAACTTCATAATAATGCAGTGAGAGATGGGAGAATTGCTTATATGCATATAGTAGTTTTACAGTGGTTTGATCTATACATTTGAGTAACATAGCCAAGTTATTGTTACAGGTGTCAATTAAAAGTTGTAGTTACAATCCATGTACCCCAAAGTCATTGTACCCTGGATATAACCCTATGTGGGTCCCTGTGACATGGAACCATAGACACACATATTAGAAATTTTATAAAAGACAGAAAAATAATGTAAGCATATTATGAAAATGGTTCATTTTAAGTCCATTCAAACTAATGACTGAAATAAAAATCAAGAAATGTTGAACATAATGTTTTACTACAGTCTGAACATCCTCGGTTTACTGTTTCACCTTTAATTTCTGCAGTACAAACAAAGAAATACGGTTTATCTGTCTTAATCTGATCTTTAAAGATCAGTATTTCTTACTGTTAACAAAGGTGTTATCCTTTATACTGCATAGATGCTCAGTATCTCTTGCATTTCACTAGTGAAAAAAGACAGGTTTGCCATTTGTTAACTCCCAGAATTTTCCTTTCACCTATGCTTATTTTGCAAGCATATATCACCTATGGATGATTTCTTCTGTCTGTGTTGCTGCCACTTTTCCCACATTTCTTTTTATGATGGGAATGACAACATTGTTTCATTACTCTCTAGTCATTTACATTTCTTTTTTTTCCATCTACATTTCTTTATTTCTCTACTTAGAAATAATTCTTGGAGTAAGAATTACTCTTTAATATATACTTTGGCTTTTGCTCTCAGTCCAGTTCTTCTCTCTCTTCTATTCTACTAATTAATTCCTGCTAATTAAGAGTATGTTTAGAAACCTTTTTTTCCAAATACAGTGTGCCTAACATTGGAACAGAGATGCTTCTATATGTACTATGTTGTAAAACCGCATATATTTTAATTAGCTGCGTATCAATACTGCTTAAATATGAAAAATCTTTTCCTAATAATATTAATAATTTTATTTGATCTAGGCTCTTGCTTGCACAGATGTCTTGCTACTCAATATATATACCAGTATAAACATTTCCAATAATTTAAATTATTTTTATACTTACACCAAAACAAAATGGAGAAAACTCCATGCAACCTAAACTGATCAGTTTATGCTCTGAAGCACAGGAATTAATCATTCTTATTTTACCGTAGTGAGTAGAAGTGCAGATGCTATTCTTATTAACAGAAGTGATCCTTTTTTTTTTTTTAAATCTTGACTATCTAATTTTCTCTATCTATCTAGTTTGCTCTCTTCAAGTAAATCCTCTGGTTGCTAATGCTGCAAAAGTAGAAAAGGTTTTCTTATAAACCTTGTGTTGCTTTTCTTCTAGTACTTCAACCTGTTCTTGTGAAGACAGGCAAATAATTTCTCAAATCTCCCAGGAACGTTCAAGAGTAGAACAGACCGAGTCATGTATTGGACCTGATAACTATGGAAAAAAAAAATAATCAGTGTAATTAAAGGAAGAAATTAGAGAGTTCTGGATGGGCTTTTTTCATGCGTTCAATCATGAGAGGTCATCAGAAGGTCTCCCTTTCAGCTAAGACCTGTAAGTAGCTGACCCAGGACCTCACTAGATGTAAAAGTCAGATTGGAAATATTCTGAAAAGTCATTTGAATAACTAAAGAAAATGTTATTATCTTTTGTAATCCAATAACGGACATCAAAGTTATTAACACTACACTCTTAACAGTGATTGAACTTCACCTAAATATCAATCCGTTTTCAATTCACATTAGAATGAATTCAGAAAGTAATTTCTTCAGAAATAGAAAGAAACGTGACCTTGTTCCAACTGAGCTAGAAACTAGAAAGTATGTCAGTTCCTCTTCATTATTATTCAGCAAGGGAAATAGTTGTCTTTGGGAGACTAATCTAAAGGGGGCATGTTGCATGATTAAAAGAAGTCTCTCATTTTTTAGCATAATTTTCCCTCCAATAGAAATGCATCAACCTTAAATTTTCTATATAAAGGACCAAAAATTTATTTTGAAAAGCTATATATTAGAAAAGCATCTTCCATTGCTTTCATTCTCACAGTGCAGAATGTTAAATTTATCTACTGACTTCTTTAGATACATTTTAATACAACTCTGGCCCTCAGATAACTCCATATTAAAAATATATCCTGAACAACAGTTCAGGCTCTAATTCTTATCTCAGTTATCTTCTTAGTTCTTCATCATCCATCAAATATTCATTCTTCCTAATGCAGAAGGCACTTTTCCTCTGTTGACAAAACTGCAGCCCCTTGAGAACATACCTGTTTTATTACAATTGCCCGTTTCAAGGCCAGTAATGTATTTAACCTCATAGATATGGCAGCTAAAGAAACAAGATTATGCTAAGATTTCAGTAAAAATGTTTGTTTTGCAGAGAACATTCTTGGAACCTCATTCTGTACTAAACTTTGATGTAAACTGAGTTCCCAAATAAATCTAGGGCTGACAGAAATAAACCAGTCTCTCTCAAATCTATATTTGGAATATAATGATATATGACTTCTCAAAAATCATGATGCAAGGAGACAGTTTCCCACTTGACAGCAATGAGAGCAATCTGAAACATGCTAACTAGAAGGATTTCAAGCAAAAAGTCTACTCTGGCATTGGTAATAATAAGCATGTAGGGTAAAGAGCCCTCATCATGGCACACTTCATAGAAATTCTCTCCACTGACTGAAAATCTACTTCAGTGGATGTAGCACATACCCAGATTCCAAAATAGAGAATTAGCAACATGAGACAGTCAGACAGTGCCTTGAGCAAACAAAATAATATAGTGACAAGGAAAAGATAGCCATCTGACTTTAAAGGCAAAAAATGCAAATCATAACATGATGACTAATGAATGCAAAGAACAAATGAGAAAGAACCTGAAGCTTATCAGAGTTGAAGAAGAGCCATAGAAATATGCTTGGTGTTTGAAGTAGCTTTTTCACAAATGACCTACAAATGTAGGCTACAAATGAGCTACAAATGTAAGAAAATAAACTTTATAAGTTTCTAAAAAATCTTACATATATGAAGCAGCCTAAACCAGTAGGCAATAATCCTTGTGCAAAAAAAAAAAAAAAGTGAAAAGTGAAAAGTGAAAGATCAGTGAAATAGAAATCAATACAGAAAATGGAAAAAAATAGAGAGAAATTCTGATTTGAACTGAAAAGCATAATTTAAGTCTCTGTCATAGGGAAAAGAAACTGAAGGCAAACTGAAATAGCAGAAAAAAAAAAAAGAGCAGTGCAAGAGACAATATGATTCAGCATTTCTAGCAGCCAATATTACTAATGACACCTAAAACTAGACAAAGTTTTGTAAGGCTATACAGAAAACAACTTGGCATGGCTGTGTATGCAGGATGTGAAAAGCTGCTACATGTTCTTTCTACTTTATTTTGGCCCCATAATTTGCATGATCACAGCAGCAAAACATGTGAATGTTATTCCAGATGGGCAATATCTGGACATTGTAGATAATCAGTGTAGAAGAGCTAAATGTTACAATACTGAACAACACTTTCATAACATCCCAAATAATGTGTAAAAATAACATGCCACACCAGGTTCAAATTCAGTCATGACAAAACAAATGCCCTTGAAATCCAAGGGCAGCCAATGTAGAATTTTCATTACAGTTACAGTATACAATTCTGTAAATGTCCTCCTTTCTGGCTTTTACTGCCATTATATAGAAATCGAAGTGTGTAATTTCCCTCAAAGACAAGATCAGTGGTCCCCTACCAGTACAACAAATTAATACAGTCTATGGAGAAGAGAAAATGTTCTTGTCAGCAGACTGGGGGCTGAAGGATTCCCCTTCACTCTAAATTATCAGTTTAGCTCTTAGAGAAAATTTGGTGCAAAACCGAAAGATCTCTACAAGCTTTATCAACTAAATGAACTACAACTTAGGCTGAACTAGATTTCAAGAATTAATAAATCTTTGACCAGTTCAATAATTCGTACGCTAATAATTTCCATCCATGCAATTCCATACCAGCAAAATCAGACATTTCCATCTCTAAAGTTAGTGACTGCCAAGCAGGATTTCTCTCACATAGCTAGTCTCAAATCCACTTACAGTGAAACTAGGGTTAGATCACTTCCTACATCAGAGGTTAGGTTTCTCTTTGCATGAAAGTTCTTGTAGATCCCTAGTTGTCTTTTTTGTCTTTCAAGGAGTTCCTGACAACTCAAGACCTTAAATACTGAAAGGTTAATTCCAGCAACCTTAGCTGTCTGAAGAAAATATCTTCCATCAGCCTATAGTCCATTATTCTCCTCACACAAGTCTGAGAAAGGACTTCCCCAGCAGGAAAAGGGATAACATTAATTCATTTAAACAATCACATTAACATTGGGGGTGGGGGCAGGGCTCACCTTGTCAGGTATAAAAATGTTCTAACAATAACTAGCTCCCTATTTCCCACACTGCAGTAATAGTTTTCATTGACAAGTTTGCCAAAATTTTTCGAAAGCAAAACTCTTGTTTTCTCACTTAAATAATCATTTACCAGTCTTGTATTCAGCATAATATAATAGCCTGTATTATTTAACTTACTGTGCCTGCAGCCCCTTAGTCTGAAAGGTTTTTGCAGTTGCCAATGGTCTCATGCAAATGTAAAGGGCTAGTTTTCTTTTCCCCAAGAAACAAAAATGAAATATTTGGTCTGGGGGGTTTCAAGGATTTACCCAGAAAAGTACTTCATTCTCTCACACTGCAACAAACAAGAAGGGAACAAAAAAAATTGCATGAAATTCTGGAAGTCAAGCTGAATGTCAGATTTGGAGTCCAGAATAGAAATAGTCCAAAATCCCAATATTGTTGGAGAGACTTCTATGGAAAATTCTGTTATTTTGATCTTTTTCATACTACCCTGAAACACATTGTTCCTGTTTTTCAACTCTGAAAGCTGAAAGTACAATTTTAGAAATTATCAAACTCAAAGGGAAGAGAAGTGACTGTTTGAATGTTGATTCAAAACCTGTCATTTATGTTATCTATACTTGGTCCAATTCAAGCATCAGCCAAAATAATCTGAATGTCCTTACGTAGCCTAAGAACTGGCTGCAATTTTTCATACAGGTGGGTTTTACAGAGATAAAATTACACATGTTCAGCCATGACCTTTTCAAAATACTTTTGCAAAAGAAGGAGGTTGAATAGAGGTTTATAATTAAGAGGGTCTTTTTTTTATTTTTTTTTTTTTTAATGAGAAACGGCTTTTTAGTATAGGAATAATTGCTGCTTCAGAACTCTGACATGGAATTTGCTTGTTCCTAGTTATAATTGTGACAATATACAATATTAGAAGCCTATACTTCTGTAAGGATTAAAAAGGATGCAAGGACAGAGGTAGAAATGCATGACACAGGAAAGAGTGGGAACAGTTACCCCATGGTAACTGTCATTTCCATTGCACATTTTCTAATATCGTTTGCATGATATTAGAAAAGTATAGAGCTGAATACAGTGGGCAAGAAGCAATACTAAATATTGATCAGCTTTCAAGTAAGCAGTTTTAAGCATATACCCTGTTGTACTTCTAAGAATGTTTCTTACCCCTACTGAAAATGTTGTCTTTTGCATATTCCTTGTACATTAGTGTGATGCATTTAACTTTCTTGCTAGTAGCTGGTGCAGGGCTACTTTTCAGATTCATGATGAGAGTAGTATTGATAGTGTACTGATGGTTTTGGCTGTTGCTAAGCAATCAAGGCCTTTTCTGCTCCTCAGATCACCCTGCCAGCAAGTAGGCTGGGAATGCACAACAAGCTGGGAGGAGACACAGGTGGGACAGCTGACCCCAACTGACTAAAGGCATATTCCATACCATATGATGTCATTCTCGGTATATAAAGCAAGGGAAACAAGCAGGGGAGAGAAGATGTTCGGAGTTATGGCATTTGTCTTTCCAAGTAACCATGATGTATGATGGAGCCCTGCTTTCTTGGAGATGTCTGAATATGTGCCTGCTAGAGGCAAGCAGTGGATGAATTAATTGGTTTGCTCAGCTTGTGCGCACAGCTTTTGCTCTACCTATCAAACTCTCTTTAGCTCAACCAAAGACCTTTTTCTCACTTTTACTGTTCTGATTCTCTCCCCCACCCCAACTGTGGGGAATAAGCAAGCAGCTTTGTGGTCCTAGTTGCTGGCTAGTGTTAAACCACAACAACTAGAAATACTAAAACAAGGCATGTTGCATTTCAGAGTACCTAATCATGCACTCTCCCTTACAAGACTCCACTTTGACTGCCGTGTATCATTTATGCTATTCAAAAAAAATGGAACCACTTCTTACCCAGACGCAGGGGGTGCAATGGGGCTCTCTTCCATGTTCTCTCAGAAGTGGGAAAGAAGGGAACTTCCAAAGTGCACTCTTCCTGTGAGAAAGTAAATGGAACGATCCCCCATGACCTTTGATGATAATTCACCAATAGCATTGTCTAAGCAAATAAGTTAAATCATTTGAAACATTTAAGAAAATGAAACAGCACCCCAGTCTTAAAGGTCAAATCTATAACTGTCTTATCAAGAGTTGTTTTTTAAAATGGTCTTGTAGTTTAAGAAGGACATGTGGCCAAGCACCTGAGGTTGTGATCTTTGGCTCATAAACACAGCACAATAATCAGGTGAAAAAAAATGTTTAAAAGGTGATTACTGGTATCAAGCTTTCATTTGAGAATGTATTTCCCTTACTCCAACTCTCAACCTGTCCTCATTCCTATCAAAATTCCCAGAACATATATGTGCTTCCTATTCCTCTCTTAGGGTCCTTGGTCCAGCCAGTCCAACTCAATGCCTTCAGGGAGGTGGCATGTGGAATTAGTTAAGTACGAGGAAAAAGGAGAGGTGGGATAAGAAAAAGAAAAGTGAGAAGGCATGGAGACTAACATGGCAGTGGACAGAAACCACTGTAGTCTACTTCAGAAAATGTCTCATATAGCTGGAGAGAAAAATTCATAATCAGCTGGCTTATTTTAAAACAATTATTTTTTGTGAAACCAATAATCAAAATTGTCTATTGGATACGTTCCAGAGCAAGGGCACATAAAGTTTAGCTGTACAGTATGAAATTATTTCTTCCCTTCACAGGCTCTGTAATTGCAAGACAACACTTTATTTCTCAAATAGCAGAAAATACACTTCTTTCCACTACAATCTTAAACAGCCTATATTTTCCTGTGAAGTTTTAATGCACCTATCATTAGTACTGAATACTACTATATGCATTCTGGACTTGGGGCCCAAAACTAATTTAGGCAAAAGTACACTGTAAATGATTCTTACGCAACATAGAGCACAGCAAATATAGCAAGAGTAGTAGTGGAAATATTTTGATATATGCATAGTTTTGAGGCTTATTTTAACTACAGGTTGCTTAACTACCTTAGCCCATCTATTGAACTGTGCTGCCTGGTGACAAGAAATTGTTTGCTCAGAACACCCACTAAATTAGTAGATCATATAGAATAGCAAGTTTATCACAAAAAGAAATAAATTCTGTCTTTTACTGAGATTCATTTAGCAAAAGAAAAGAGAGAGGTAACCAATGACCATCGTTGATTCTTAAACTCCCCTTAATCTTCCCTGTGCTCAACTTAGACCTGTTTCTAATGTTAAATAAGAGCTTATGGCTATCCAGGGTAAGATTTGTTGCACTACTAATCATCTAGAACTTTAGTGTCTAGTCCATATTCATCACCTAGGCTCTAGTCAATGAAGAAAAAGCAGCTGACAATTTTAAAAATGGGTCCAATTTTAAAATGGGTTTCTAAAAAAGATGAGATGAACTACCTGACGTACTCCATGGACTGAAAATGGAGTTGAGACAACTTCCTCTAATGAAAACTCTTGTTTTCAGACTGACTCAGGTGAGACTCATGTGAGACTCATCAAGTTAAATGATCAACTTGTTTGTGTGTCATAAACTTTTATGGGTCCACCTGCAACACCATCACTACCCCCTATCACAGAGTTTCCAGCCAGGCAGCTGGCATTGGACTTGTATCTCTGCACAAATTAAGCAGCACTACCTGTGAAAAATATCACTCGGCCGTTACAGTTGCATAGCTGAAAATTAATTCTACTGAAATCTGCTGAGTGATATCAGCACTGTCAGAAAAGAATTCAAATAATGATTATACAAAAGGAGTAAAGTTAAATTCTCCATGAATGTGATTCATCTGATCAAGCCCTCATATATGACATGTCTTCATACAGTTTTTAACACTCTCCACAGAATGCAGGCATTGAATACCACACACCTTATATGCTTTGTGAAAATATTGCATTGTCTGCTCTCACTCTCCACAATATGAACTGTCTTTCAAGTTGCAGCAGAATGTTTCCAAATAGTGTCTGTTCTTCAAAGGCTATAGTTTTTCTTACAACTTTTTTGCTCTTTGATGCTCAATATGTTTTCAAGTATTCTTCTTCACAAGTCCAAAGAATCCCAGGGTCAGGCAGAGACACACATTGTTGTCATCAAGGAATGTACTGCAAAGCATTCAGTAACAGTGTGACTGGTGAATCCTGTCTCAAAATCTCTACAAGGTTTGTATTCTCTGTGAAGTTTAAATTCAGGTGGGCTACCTAACTCTTCCCTCTCCTCCCCCCCACCTTTTCTCAATTTTTGATATAACTTTAAATGTGACCACAGCATTGTATCCTTTTCATCCTTTTTCTCAGCAGCCAGACTCCCTAAGCAAATTTCTACTTAGTACAAATTTCTTTGTAGATGTTCCACCTGTAAGTTAACAAAGTAGTCCTGGTGCAGCATTTGCCATTGGTAAGTCAGTATTAATTGTTCCAGCATTGCCAACCATGTCACTGTAATAGGACATCAAAGATGTCCACCACAAGCTAACCATGGTATTGCTTGTTATTATTGCTACATTATCTACTTGTATTTGTTGTGAGTTCCCGCATATAACCACTCACAAATACCAATTGCAGTATGTTCTGCAAGATCTCTACGTGATAAAAATTCTAGTGTAAAAGGCAATTTAGAGTTTAAAAATTTTGTAAATTAATAGATTGTAACATTACTTATACAAGAAAAGAGTTCAAAAAACTTTCAGCTCAAGAATGCCAAAGCACTTCATTTCTCAAGGATGTTCTCTCAGTATTGGTGTTATTCACAGGACTTGAGATTCTGGATCCCAAATATCTTTGCTGTCCGTTGAAATTATGATCCTTGTCTCTACCATAGTCTGTAAATATTTTTTACACCTCCAGATTTACACAATCTACAGTGGGAGTTGAGGGAAATAGCGGCTGGATGGGGAACTGTTTTGATATATGCTTTAGTTTTGACTAAAACTAAACTGCAAGTTTGACTTAACTGCAAGTTTGACTTAACTGCAAGTTAAGTGCCATCATTGTGGCTTTCACCAATGTGTGAAAACATTGTCTGAGTCCCCAGACGCTAGAGCTGTACTTGGAATCTGAAACTGTGAAGGATCTTATAAACTAATTCTGAACTGAGATTTCATTTCACCTTAGCTAGTGAGTTTCATGACTGAATAAAGAGCAACATGTACAGAAGTATAGGAAGTTTCTAGACAAGGCTCTAAGTTTGACACAGTTGAAAGAGGTTACTAAAATAACATTTGGCATTTGGTTGATCCAATCTGATTCTGGCACTGATTTAATATATCTTTTTAAGAAAGCACATCATCATAGAATTATAAATACATCTGCTCATATTACAAAACCAAACCAAAACAAACCAAAACAAACCAAACCATAACCAAACTATTATTTGATAGAATACAGCAAACAAAGCTAGGTCCATTTATGTTTCTTGGCCAGTGCATAGAGGGTCAAAAGAACAAAAGTAAAAAATTCCTACCCACTGCACTTGGCTTTTTAGCTTGCTCCAATAACTCAACACCACAAATGCAGGGAAGATAGGTTCTCTGGTAAGATACTGTAAGAGATGGTGAAAAAGGAAGCCTTGCTTCGTATCCTAAGCCACGTCCTATTTCCACATGCTGTGCAAGAAAGTAGAGGTATCCTACAAGCAGCTCACCTGGAAAATGCTCTCCTTCAGTGGCAAGGGAAGAAATTTTTTCTGCTTTGAACTGAACTACTCCTCTGACACTTTTCCAGTTTGATATATTGACACTATTGCACCACATGAGTCTTGATAGAGGTGCAAACACTATCATTCTGTCATTTTGCAAATTTATAGTGTAGGATAAAAATGGATGGAGAAACACTGATATCATAATTGCATTTATAACGTTGGTTTACATGGAAGATTTTTTTCTCTGTTTAAAATATACCTTTAGTTATGAGTGTGCAAGACAAATCTTTTTACTGAAGATTTAACTAAGTGAAAATAAGACAGTGAAGGCTCTGTTATGTCTGTAGATGTAAGATGTACACATGCTTTCATCTTAGCATGTTATCTGCTTTGTTGTCCTAATTTATGTCATTAGCCTCCCTGGCATATTTCCTACTCCATTAAGTGAATTTAACAAGTGCAATACAAGATAAACACTTCCAATAGCTGCCTTTTTACTTGGAGACAATAAGTCCATTCCTTCAAGCCTCCTTGAGACTCAAATAAATATGTTTGTTTTGATAAACATCATAGATATTAACAGGTAAAATCTGGCATGCTTACTCTAAATTAGATTAAGGTTTCTGTTTGCAATCATAGCTTCTTATCATGTAATGTGTCCATTTTACAATTAATTAATTTAATTAATTGTAATTAAATTAATCTCCTAAAGCTGGAGATAGAGGAGCATTTGCAACTCTCACTATATAGCTGTGCAAGAAAAATACTTTCTGTTTCTCCAGATAATAATGTCACTCACCTATTAGCTCAAACAAGCCTTGTCTGAATGCTTGAGGAAAGAATTTGGTATTACAAATAATAAAAATTTTTCCTGAGGAAGCAAAGGATTATCCAGGACATTTGCACTAAGGTGTAATAATCTATTGTCACTGTCCTGCTACTTAGTTTGTGGGTCATAGAATCATAGAATCATAGAATCATCTAGGTTGGAAGAGACCCTTGGGATCATCGAATCCAACCATCTACCTTACTCTACAAAGTCCTCCCCATACCATATCCCTCAGCACCACATCTAATTGTCTCTTAAATGCATCCAGGGATGGTGACTCAACCACCTCCCTGGGTAGCCTATTTCAATACCTGATCACTCTTTCCGTGAAGAATTCTTTCCTAATGTTTAGTCTAAACCTACCCTGTTGGAGCTTGAAGCCATTCCCTCTCGTTCTATCATTAATTACCTGTGAGAAGAGACCAGCACCAACCTCTCTACAGTGTCCTTTCAAGTAGTTGTAGAGAGTGATGAGGACTCCCCTCAGCCTCCTCTTCCTCATACTAAACAGTCCCAGCTCCTTCAGCCTCTCTTCATATGATTTGTTTTCCAGCCCCTTCACCAGTTTCGTTGCCCTCCTCTGCACTTGCTCCAGCACCTCCATATCTCTCTTGTATTGAGATGCCCAAAACTGGACACAATACTACAATCCATATGAATCAACAGATGCTTTTGCCTGGACAATTTTAATCTCCACAGTGCCATACTCTTCTATTAACTGCTGTCAGCCATTGTATTTAGAAGTCCATAAGAAAGAGTAGTGCCAGCACTTAGGAGAAGAAAAACTAAATATTAATTGAGTTTGGGATTATATTAACATCCTTACAACACCTGAGGTAAATAAAAGGCTAGATGATCTGTCCCATTTCATGTCCTCCCAAGCTCTTTGCACTGGAATATCAGAGACATTCTGAGCAGCATGACTGGCATAAAAGATTTGTCTTCAGTACTGATAAAGCACATCTTGCGATTACATATGAATGATATCTTTAAAGCTTATCGTGATAAGAATGACCACGCGGAGAGCAACAGCTGCAGCGTTGAGTGCTGCGGCTTTAAATTTGATTTAGATTGAGACGGAGAGGGGGCTTCCTGGAGATGGAGAAGCGAGGGAGAGTGGAGAGACCTGAAATGAGTTGGCAATCTCGTGAGGGAGCCAAGAGGCTGACGTGCCTGGGGGCGGGCCGGGCGAGCCGCGGCAAATTTAAAAGCAGCCATACCGCGAGGTTCCCTCAGACCACGCAGAGAGCGACAGCGGCAGATCCAGAGATAGCCATTGTGTGCGATGTGAGCAGATAAACGACCTGCTCAGGCAGGTGGTGGAACTGAGAGAAGAGGTGGAACGGTTAAGAAGCATTAGAGAATGCAAAAGTGAAATAGACTGGTGGAGCCGTACCCTGAGGCAAAGGCAGGAAGAAGAGGATCTAGTAAAAGTAGATGATCCCTTCCAGCCCTCTCACCAGGCAGAGAGAGGGGACTTAATAGAAAGGGGGGAATGGAGGCTGGTCCTTCCTCAGAGAGGCAAGCGGAACCCCAAACAGCCTCCCTCACACTCTCAGTTGAATTTGTACAATAGGTTCGGAATTCTGGACTTTGGGGATGAGGTAAATGAGAACGGAGAGGATGATCTACCCAGTGAGGCACCCAGGACTAGTCACCCACCCCCAAGCCTCAGGACCTCATCAACTAAGAAAAAAAGAAAGGTGATTGTAATAGGTGACTCCCTTCTGAGTGGAACAGAGGGCCCAATCTGTAGACCAGACCCGTCCCACAGGGAAGTCACCTGCTTGTCTGGGGCCAGGATTAAGTGTATACAGAGGAAAATTCACTCCCTGTTCAGCCCTCAGGTTATTACCCACTACTGATATTTCAAATAGGCAATGATGAGGTAGCAACCTAATTGCCTAAAGGCAATAAAAAGGGACTTCAGGATGCTGGGATGACTGGTCAATGGATCAGCAGTACAAGTGGTGTTCTCTTCTACCCCACCAGTCACAAGGATGGATGAAGGGGTATACAGGAAGAATGGACAGATCAAATCATGTCTAAAAGACTGGTGTAAATGGCAGGACATTGGATTCTTTGATCACGGGCTGACCTACAGGTCACCAGGCATGCTGGCAGCAGGTAGGGGAAGCCTAACCCAAAGGGGACAAAGGATATTGGGACAAGAATTCGCAGGGCTCATTGAGAGAGTTTTAAACTAGATTTGAAGGGGGATGGGGTTGGAACCAGGGTTACTAAAGTGGTGCCCGGGAGTAGTGTGCCAGTGCTAGTAGGTAAAGGTGCCAGCAAGACCTTGTAGCCTGTTGCAGCAGTTGATGTGGGAGAGAAAGACACATGTGGCAGTGAAGACATGAGGAGTAGTGATAAGACTGTAACTGCAGAAATGTCTGCACATGGACAGGTGGGAATTAGTGCTTGCCCTGCCAGAAATATAGTGGGATGATTAGCCCACCTGAAGTGCATCTACATGAATGCACATAGCATGGGCAACAAACAGGAGGAGCTGGAGGTCATCGTACAGCAAAAAAATTATGATCTAGTTGCCATCACAGAAATGTGGTGGGAGGACTCACATAACTGGAGTGCTGTGATTGATGGCTACCAACTTTTCAGAAGGGACAGGCAAGGAAAGAGAGGTGGTGGGGTGGCCCTTTATGTTAAGAGCAGTATTGTATGCCTTGAACTTAGCAATACACATGATGACAGTGTTGAGAGTCTATGGATAAGAATCAAGGGGAAGACCAATAAGGCAGATATGGTGGTGGGAGTTTGTTATAGACCCCCAGGCCAGGATATAAAGGCTGACGAAATATTCTATAAGCAGGTGGCAGAGGCCTCATGATCACTCTCCCTTGTACTCATGGGGGACTTCAACTTCCCAGCTATCTGCTGGAAATATAACACAGCAGAAAGGGAATAGTCCTGGAGATTCTTGGAGTGCATGGAAGACAACTTCCTAATGCAGCTGGTGAGGGAACCAACTAGGGAAAGTGCCCTACTGGACGTGCTGATAGTTAACTCAGAAGGTCTTGTGGGGGATGTAAATGTTGGAGGTCGTCTTGGATAGAGTGACCATGAAATAATACAATTTTCAATTCTTGCTGAAGCAAGGCGGGGGGGGGGCAGCAAAACTGCCACCTTGGACTTCCAAAGGGCAGACTTTGGCCTCTTCAGGAGCATGGTTGAAAGTGTCCCTTGGGAGACAGTCCTGAAGGACAAAGGTGCCCAGGAAGGCTGGTCGTACTTCAAGGAGGCACTCTTAAAAGCGCAGGAAAGAGCCATACCCAAGTCCCAAAAAACAAGCAGGAAGGGAAGAAGACCAGCCTGGCTAAATAGAGAGATTTGGCTGGAGCTCAGGAACAAAAAGAAGATTTATGATCTTTGGAAAAGGGGCCTGGAAGGCAAGGAGAAATACCAGGAAGCGGTTAAGATATGCAGGGGGAAAATTAGAAGGGCCAAGGCTCAAGCTGAGCTCATCTTGGCCACTACAGTTAAGAATAACAAAAAGGATTTTTTTCGGTATGTAAACAGTAAAAGGGAGATTAGGGAAAATGTGGGCCCACTGATGAATGAGATGGGCACCCTAGTGGTGGAAGACAGGGAGAAAGCAGAGTTGCTGAATGCCTTCTTTTCTTCAGTCTTCACTGCTAAGGCTGCCCTTCATGAATCTCTGGCCTTGGAGGCAAGGGGGAGGGTATGGAGAGAGGAAGTTTTTCCTCCAGTAGAGGAGGACCAGGTTCGGGACCACTTGGCTAAACTGGACATACATAAGTCCATGGGCCCTGATGGGATGCACCCGCGAGTGCTGAGAGAGCTGGCAGATGTTATCGCTGGGCCACTCTCTATCATCTTTGAAAGGTCATGGAGAACAGGAGAGGTGCTTGAAGAGTGTAGGAAGGCCAACATCATTCCAGTCTTCAAAAAGGGCAAGAAGGAGAACCCTGGGAACTACAGACCAGTTAGTCTCACCTCCATCCCTGGGAAGGTAATGGAGAGACTCATTCTAGATGTCATCTCTAAACAAGGTGAAGAGCCGGGGGTTATTGGAAGTGGGCAACATGGCTTTACCAAGGGTAATCATGTTTGACCAATCTGATAGCTTTCTACGATGCTGTAACTGGTGGGTTGGATGAGGGGAGGGCAGCAGATGTCATCTACCTTGACTTCAGCAAGGCTTTTGACACTGATAATGATAACATCCTCATTGGGAAACTAAGGAAGTGTGGGCTGGATGAGGGGACAGTGAGGTGGATTGAGAACTTGTGACAGAACTTAAAGGGTAATGATTAATGGAGCAGGTTCAAGCTGGATGCCTGTAACCAGGGGTGTCCCCCAGGGGTCAATACTTGGTCCAGTCCTGTTCAACATATTCATCAGTGACCTGGATGAGGGGACAGAGTGTATCCTCAGCAAGTTTGCTGATGATACCAAACTGGGAGGGGTGGCTGACACCCCGGAGAGCCGTGCAGCCATCCAATGAGACCTGGACAGGCTGGAGAGCTGGTCAAGGAAGAACCTCATGAGGTTCAACGGGGAAAAATGTAGGGTCCTGCACCTGGGGAAGAAGGTCAGGCGCCAATACAGGTTAGGTGTGGACCTGCTGGAGACAAGTTCCGAAGAGAAAGATCTGGGGGTCCTGGTAGACAGCAAAATGACAATGAGTAAGCAGTGTGCTCTTGTGGCCAGGAAGGCCAATGGAATCCTGGGCTGCATAGGGAAGAGTGTGGCTAATAGGTTGAGGGAAGTCATTCTCCCTCTCTACTCTGCACTGGTGAGGCCACAACTGGAATACTGCATCCGATTCTGGGCTCCCCAATTCAAGAGGGACAGGGAACTACTGGAAAGAGTCCAGTGAAGAGCAACGAAGATGATTAAGGGATTGGAGCATCTCCCTTATGAAGAAGGGCTGAGAGAGCTGGGACTCTTTAGCCTGGAGAAGAGAAGGCTGAGGGGAGACCTTATTAATGCTTATAAGTATCTAAAGTGTGGGTTGAAGGAGGAGGGAGCCAGACTCTTTCCAGTGGTTTCCAGCGACAGGACAAGGGGCAATGGGCACAAGCTGGAACATAGGAGGTTCCATTCAAATATGAGGAAAAACTTCTTCACAGTGAGGGTGACAGAGCCCTGGAACAGGCTGCGCAGGGAGGTTGTGGAGTCCCCTTCTTTGGACATTTTCAAGACCTGCCTGGATGCAGTCCTGAGTAACATGCTCTAGGCAATCCTGCTTCAGCAGGAGAGTTGGACTAGATGATCTCTATGGTCCCTTCCAACTCTAAAATATTCAGTGAAATTCAGTGAAATTCAGTGAAATGAATAACACTTTCAGATCCACCAAAACAAGGATGACATCACCTATTATTTTGTAATTTTATCTAGAGCAACTGTGACAAGTTTACGCAGAAACTGATTTGGCAACTGAAAACAAAGACTAAGATCTGATTGATCCTATAATCAACCAGACTGGACAATTTTACTTCAAAAAGCAACTGGGTCTGGTTTTCATAAGTACTCAATCATCCAGCCCAACTTTTCACATCTGGCTATTACTGTGAATACCTAAAGTATCAGGCAAAAAACAAATGCTCATGAATTACAACAGATCTGGATGTTCAGCTTCACTGTGTACCTGGATATTTTATTTTAAATATTATTTTGTGAAATAAACCTCTAAAAAACTGGAAAGAACTGACAAATGCCTGTAAAATTCAGTCATTTAAAATGAAATAATGAAATCATATCCATAGCAAGCAATAGTTTTTCTAAGGTTTTCTTAAGAAAAGAGTTTTTATAAGGTTGTGCAACCTATTTGAAAACAAGAGAAGTTCAAAACAGATTTCTACGTTGGCCTCTGAAAGTGTCCGAGGCCACTTGAGGCTTTCTACAAGTGGAGAGAAGATACAGAAAGAGTTTTTAAAAAACAGAATAGCCCCAGCTTTCTCTAGGGATTCAATAGCCTGTCTGGGTTTTCATATCCTGCCCCAGACAAATCTGAAAATGCTAATTCTGTTCATGCCAGAGCTTATGTTTACCCAAAAGTAGTGTTCAATACTTCAGCCACATCAGAGCTACCAAGTCGGACAAGATGGTCCTGTGTGCATACTTGGGAGTCACCATTACTTTAATTTTTCTTTCATTAAATGAAACGCTTGTCTGCATGAAAATGTTACTTCTCTGGAAGAAAATCCGGCTTTTCTTGGGATTCAGTATTTCAAAATGCCTGCAAGCAAAACTGAGGCAAGATAAATGGGGAGTGAACTTTTGCCTTGTGCCTCCAGCACATGTGCTCACCACAAATACTGAGTTTGCGGGATTCCCAGCCACTGATTCCCTCATAGATACCTGCTGGCTAATAAACTCTCATGGGACAGCATGTCAGCAAACACTTTGATTCTTCCAGAAAACTCATGGTGGTTGTGTAATGCAGAGAGAAAAACCAGTCTGATTCAACTGAGATGCATGGCTTCAGCAAATTTGTGTGAGACAGTTTTATATATGGCCAATTTTTTATACTCCTCAAAATGAACACAGTAGCTTTACTACCAGAATCAAGCTGAAGCTCCACATCCCACTGTTCCTTCCTCCCAGTGGTAAGTCAGTCATAAAAGAGACTTTGCAGCACAAAGCTGGGACAATGCACTTCTGTGAGAACCACCTCTAAAGAGAGGCATTAGCTCAGAAACAGGGGAAGAGGTCATTCAGTGAATTGTGTGAAAGCTGTGGATTACTTGAATCAGTTTAAAGCCACCATTTACTCTGCCTTTCCTTTCTGAATTATAAATCCAATGGAACATATGTATTCCCACTGACATATGAAGGTACAGTTCACACTTTGCAACAGCATCAGTGAATCTAGTTTTCTGTGGGTTAGTCCACACATACCAGTAAATATTTCTTTACACTGCAACTTATGAAAAAAAAATTAAGATAGTAGCATTACCCCGAGGGAGTTATAATGCATAGAGAGCAGATTTACACATCTGGAGGGAAAATTCAACACTACGTTTGAAGTTCCTCTTCAAAGAAGTCCTACAATCTCTGTTACCAGGATGACTAGTGGATATAAATCATATTTTTATGAATTGACAACAAAGTACGGGATATTTCCTTTCTTAATTACTATTATTTTGCATAGTTGGGTAGCAGTTTTACAAGGTAAAAAAGTTAATTTGCTGTAAAATCTGCTTTGTTTAAAATCATGACCTTTTATTGTGAAAATACACAAAAAATACTGCTGCTTCCAGTTCAGACCAAAAAAGCCCCTTCACTGTTTTGCCATGAAACTTTTCAGGTCTGATTTGCAAATACATATAACTGTAAGTATACTTGAGCATTTCTTTATCCAGTTATAACCATACCATTACTACATTAAGCACATTGAATAAAAATATTGTGAACTTCCTGGCACACTTGACTGATAGAATGTTGGCAGTAAAGAAGAAAATAAGGTTTCCATGACTGGGTACTTTTCAAAAAGAGTGTGTTCTCTGCTTGTGTTTCAGTTTGAAGCTTTTATATTTCCAGCAAGCAGAACTGACACAAGTATATCTTGTAGCTAAAGAAAACTTCTCTGCTATGGAAAATTTATAAACTTCAAGAATCTGGTCTTCTACAAAGGTTTACTATAGAAAAAACCTCTGTGCAAGTTTTATACTATTGCAATAACTAGGATTATGAAATGTATAGCACGATTTTTTAACACAGGTGTCCAAACTGATGTTTAAAGGCTGTAGAGTTCATACTGAAAGGTAATTTTGGAAACTATCTGCAAAATCCTTTGTTTGCCTCTGATTTTTCGAAATTTCTGTATTAGTTCAAAGGATCTTACACTGATTGAGGTACAATCCCTGGCCAACCATGGTCATACCTACCGTGACTGGCATTTCCAGCAAAAACACAGGGAGAAACTTGGACAGATATTTGGACAAACAGAGAGCACTTGGACCCTTCCCAGCAGGCATCATCTTGAAAACAGCCTAGCAGCTGTGTGGTACTGTCTCAGAGATGCAGGCAGAAAGGAGCTCCATCTGCCTCTGAATTTTGACCATCATTTAACATATTGCTTTGTGCACACCACTGGTCCAGATTCTGGTTATAAACCACATGGTTCTAGACAGTAATCATTTCACTAACAAAAAAAAAATACAAAGGAAATCATAAATATAAAAAAAAATCAAATCCATGGACACCACACTGCTGGACACAAGGAGGCTGGAACAGCCCCTGGCTAGGATGACTGTGGGGGTTGTTGGCAGACAGTGCACCAAACGACAGGTTTTAGTCACAGTGGTGCTGGGAGATCTCACCAAGCAATGCCTTGCTGTTCGTTGCCTTATCGATGGTATTTAGTTTCTTTACTAAGGCCCACTTTTAGTTGTCTCCTGCTGCCTGGCCCACTTTACACCCTGCATAGGAGTGTATATAGTACTTCCAATAGCATCTTAACAGCAAAAAGCCACTTGAAGAAGGGGTAGCCAAGCCAGAGGGGGCTCTGAAAAAACAGCATGGCACAAGTGCACAGCAAATAAATGCACAACTGAGAGGTATGAAGAGGTATGAAGCTGGTCATTGCCTCTAGCCTGGCATAGCTGGACTCCAGGCTTCGGTAGTGAGAAGGACCCCAAGCTGTCGCAGCCTGATGGGACCCCGCAGGTCCTCATTGCTAGAGTAACTGACCTAGGACACGTCTCCCAGGGCCCAGCTCCCTGGCACAGCCTGGCCAATGGGCCAGTCCAACCCATGATGTATGGGGACCTGCTACCACCCAGCCCAGCTTTCCTGATCTCTTTCACAGACTGCGCCCTGCAAACTAGCAGTGGGTCACAGAATCAGGGAATGGTTTGGGTTGGAAGGGACCTTAAAGATCACTTAGTTCCACGCTCTCCTGCCATGGGCAGGGATACCTTCCAGTAGACCAGGTTGCTCAAAGCCCCATCCAGCCTGGTCTTGAACACCTCCAGGGACAGGGCACACACAACATTCCCCAGCCCCAGGCACAAAGAGCCAAGCTCAAAGAAAACTGCTAACAAAGGCCAGATTTATTAGTCGTCCACAGTTTCTAGTGCACTTGTGTGTTTAGAATGTTTTGCCTAGTACTCAAAAAATAATAATTGTAATTATGGTACATATTAAGGAGCTTTTCCAAAGTTTTAGGCATCCACTTGCCCATACAGTAAGATCACATACAGATGGTAATTTAGGGCATTTCTTTAAACATTTCTTCAGGTTGTAGTCTTCCAGTGAGAATGTTCCAATGTAGTAACTTTCTCTTCTATACAACCTTTTTCAGCTCACTCATGCCCCATGTATAGGACCATCTGAAATGTCCACTGAAGAAGCAGAAATCAAATGCAGATGGTGAGATGCAGACTGGATAACAAACACCTTTTTGTGTACAACTAGAGGCATACCATTGTTTTCAAAGATACATTTCAGCACTGAATATATTAACATTTACGTAAGCAGGACAGTCAAAAATGAAAGTCATTAGTACCCTCTGGTGGTTGACTTTATAGTAGGAGATCATACACACGTTCATCCTTAGCCTAATGAACTTCTGTGCAACTCATCTTCTTAATAGTATCTATGGCTAATTAAGAGACCTGATTGCTCCTCTATAATTTAAGAAGAAAAAAAAAATAAGAAAGGGATGGAATTATAAAAAGACTTTAAAAGCTGGGCCCAGTTTTGTTATCTGACATGGATTATTAAGAACAAAGGCCAGCTTGGAATCTGTTTCAAAGTCACACCAATCCAGTCAGCTGTGCCAGGGGACAAGCAGGCCACAGTCCCTATGCTGTTTTACAGGGATAACAAGCCAAGTTTTTTCATACTGCCTTCTTCAAGTCTTTAAAAAAGTACATAAACACTATGATCTTCATGCATTGCCCATCAATTTATCTTGCTTTCTATAAAAACCTATATTGAATACATAAGAGTACTGATGCAACAGACAGAGACGTGCAGATAGCAGAGCTCCCAAAGCCACTGCTTGCATCATAAAAACTACCTGCTTCCCACAGCCAGCCAACCCACATCAAGCCATCTGGGTGCACACATTGTCCAGTTCAATCCCAGCCTCAAGACCCTAAATGAAAGAGTGGTGCCCTTCACTCTGTGGGCCATGGTATCCCATTGTACTATACCAAGGCACAGAGATACATCTCTGAATCAGAACTTCACAGGGGGAAATAAAGGAATAAACACAGAGGTGCTAAAAGCTACCAGAGAAACTACTGACATCTAGCATTTTTGTTTTAATATCTTCAGAGGCTGGGACACAAACTCTGCTCTTTCCATACTTTGACTACAGAGGAAAAGAAGAGTTTTCCAACTATCTAAATTACTTCTGGATGGCTTGACATACCTGTAATGATAATCAAAAGGAATGACTATGCAGCAGCCATCATTCCTAATAAGAAATCATAGCTTGTTATGATCCATCTGGCACTTGTGAAAGCTTTTCCTTGAGCATTTTGCTCAGATGTCATGAAGCCACAGCCTAGACCAACAAAAGATTAAATGGCTGAGAAGGAATCAAAAAAAACTTTGTAGCTCCAAATATCCTTAGCCTTCACAAATAGTTATTATTTTCTATAAGTGCTTATAAAGAGTAACGAGAATAAAACAACTTATAACTTAGCAAGAAACTAACATGAAGTACCTGCTGACATAGTTTATGGTAACAATCTTGGAAATCCTGATATGAAACAATGATTTTAGCTTGTCAAGAGCATTCAATTCCCAGAGCAATGCAGCAAGACTTTTAGAGAGATGTTATTGGAGCACTAGGCTCAGGGCAACAGAAGGCAAGAAACCTAAGCATAATGGCCCAAGAAAGAGAATGCACTTCCTGTTTTTCCAGTATGTACATTTTATTTTAGAAGCAAATCTTAAGCCTGAGTAAACTGTAAATAAATATCTGCTTCATTTATATGATCATATATTATTTACATTAGTGACAGAAGTACCTTAAGATTCCAAACAAGGCCAGGACACATGATGCTAGATTTCAGGCAAGCACATTTTATTTAAGGCAAAGTAATGATCCAGTGAGTTCATCATTTGATGCAAAAAGTAAAATCAGTATTCAGTGTCGAAATATCAGAGAATGCTTGTAGTAAAACTCTGAACTACAACTTAATCTTGTGCTAAACCGATGCCTTAGCCAAGATCTACTGTTCTTCTTGATGCTTTAAATGGAACTACGTAATCCAGGTATTAGCAGGCAAGACAGACACTAGGATGGAAATGTACCTAGAATGTGTATTTATTTATTCAGATGTCACCCCTCAATCTGCTGATACTCAAATCTGTGTAAAAAGCTTTACGTAATGTTAAATTTCAGCATGCCAAAGTAAGAGGCTATTCATTATACAGCATGATTCTGTCCATCTAGCCAGGAGTCTTGCCTAGTCCCAGTAGCAGTGATAGGCGCTCCTCCATCTTGCTTATCTTGACACAAAGGTATCTTTAGGGCATGAAACTGAATTGACCCCTGGGCAAAAGACAGTGAGTGACAAGACTTTTTGGAAGGAAGTGCTCTCTGATATATCCAGTAGATCAGAGCATGAAGATGATCCTTCACTCAGCCTGATTCAGGTCAAGTTCTTGTATAAATTTTCCACACACTTGGACAGTGCTTGAATTGCATGATATTATGGAATTACTGTTTCTCCGAGGCCATTCCACTGCATATAGCTAATGAGATATTGCCAAGACAAGCGGTAGGAAGAAAGAGAGAAGATATCAAGTTGTTAGAGCACTAACCTAGCTAGTCTATATGCCAGCTCCAGAAAATATTCATAGGAAATGAAATACTTCTGAGAAGGAAAAACACAAGCCTGGAGTACCTAATAGCAGTGTGTTGGATTTAATCTCTTCTCCAAATCAAATAAAGACATCTTAGAACATACCCCATTGAATGTCGTAGCCACTAGTTTAATGGAGAGGATCTTTGTATTTGTTTTTCTCTTTACATGGGATCGACCCCAACTTTAAGAAAGGATTTACAGCTGAGCAGCTTTAGAGGTTTCCTTCTATTTTAGGAAGGAAGCCTTAACTATCTTATTATCTGTGGAATCACAGTTTTATTCCCCTCTTTGGCATTCTATTACTGCTTAGCTAAGACAGCACTTTGCTCAGGTTGCTGGATCCAGTGAATGCTATTCTTTGGCATCAAACTCTCTAGGCTTTGCTAGAGAAGCCAGTTGCTTTTTAAACAAGGCCTGGTGGTTACAAAGATGTACACAAACTGCTGGAATAGTCTGCAGTACTAAAGAAGAACTGAGAATTGGAATTGTGTCTAAATGAGGTATAAATACTGAATGAACTTCACATCAGTGATAACACTTGAAATAATTCATTTAATTACTGAATAATCTTCACTAGAAAATATTTGTATGTCAAATATATTTCAGTACAATATTTAAAAACTTCATCTAAAATCCACAGCACACAGTATTTTTCTGTATCAAGCAGTTGCATTCAGTATTTCTAAAATAGCTGTAATTAACCTTTAATCCAAATTTAATAAAGGCAATAATTTAATTTATGTAGCTGTTCATATGCAAAATATTGTGTAACACTGGTGATTGCAAATCCTCTACGATGAGGTGTACATTTAGAATCAGGCTTTTAAGCAACATCCTGCAGAGTATGTTTCAGTTTATACCATAATTAGTTCAAAGAAATGAACAAATTAAAACTGCAAATTGTGGATTCAGGCATACACGTGCTTGCACATCAGAGTAGGAATTTCACAACAGTAAACGCTCAAAGGCTTCGCCTTTTCGTCCTGATAACGTTAGGTTCAGCTTGCCTAGAAAAACAGAGAGTGATGAAGTATATGCAAATCCTTCAATTATAAACTGCATTCCATTTGAGAAAAAAATTAAAGATTATGTAGCAGTCATCACATTTCACATATCACATTCACAGAAAAAAAAAAAAATATAGTTACAAGAAAAAGGATCTACAACGCATTACAAAAATTTGAGATATGTGAATTTTCTGACCTGAGCCATCTTTCCTGGGCACAGAAGGTAAATTTTTTGCGGGAGAAGGAACAGGGACTGTATCATTGCAAGACAATTTGTCTGCAGGTTATGGGGATAACAAACCAGGTCTGAGGAGCTGCGCTCCAGGGTTTGGAAACAATTACTGAGAAGGGCATTTGGCAAGGGGAAATATCTGAGGCAGAAAATCAGAACACAAGGGAACATGCGAACAGTTTAAATGACTCTGTTCAGTCTCTTCCTGCAGTAAGTGTAACACTCCCAAACAAGAAGTGTTACTGCAGAGGTTCATCTGTAAAACACCACTCATTTGCATAACATAAAGAGACAGCAGCTCACCAACACACTGCCTGTGCCAACTAGGCATAAAAAGCAGGAAGTAAACAAGTGACTGCATCCATCAGGCCTCTACAGCTACCTGGCAGCAAAGTTGCACAAAGACAGGCAAACTGAAAAACTGATGACTTACGGTGTGAAACTTCAGCAGCTGGGTAGAAAAGTTAAACTAAATGTTAAAAAACAAACAAACAAACCAAAACAAACAAACCCCCCCCCCCAGAAATACTTAATCCACATTTCAGCTATTGGTGAATAGGCTGGCAAAAACAGCAAATTGGGCTATATAAAACATGTGTTTCAACATCGCATACTACTGGAGCTGGTCACATCTACTGACCCTTTTGGCAACAAGCATTTCATTCCACACAGCCAGCCTAACTATATGCATTTGTTGTGGTTTCAGCCAAAATCCCCACAACCAGTCCAACAGGTGGCCCTTCCCCCAAAAAAAGAGGAGAGGAAGAGTTAAGGAGATTTAGAAGTTTAGAACTACTTTAATGAAGAATTAATATTAAAATAAAAAATAAGCAAATAATGAAATAGATACAATATATACAAAAACATACCAAGCTCCCAGGATGACAGTCACGTCACCGGCAGGCACTGGGCAAGTTCCAGACTGGACTCAGTGATGGATGGGAACTGGGTTCCAGCTCTGGAGTCAGGAACACACAGATCAGGATCAAAGGCAGATGAACAGACGGGGTCTTCTTCAGATGTCGGCCATTGCAGGAAGATTCTTGACCCTTTAATCCCTCAACTTCTATACTGAGCATGGGGCAGATGGGATGGAATACCCCAGTTGGTTAGGTTTGGGTCACCTGTCCTGTCCACTCCTCTCCACAGATGTGACCCCTCTACATTTTTCTGTTTCCGACCCTCTAAGGGGCAAATAACAAAAATTGGCTGACCTTGGTTGTTATAGAAATAAGTATAAGCAAGGGCCTCTCTGCATACCATTCCTTGGCATGTAGCACAAACATTGGTCTTATCATTCTGAGAACGAGCAGTTTTCTCCACAATATGCCATTAATTTCAGAGAGTTAGAGGAGGCCCAGCTAAAATGTAAAATTACAGAACACAAAAATTGGTTCGGTTTTACTTCAAACCGGGACGGCACTGGTGCTCATTCCTCTCTGCATTACTAACTCCAGTGAATTAAACTTGCATGCTCAGTAAAGGGCTGAACACGTGCCATAGAGAGTATATTGAAGACTCCAGCCACAATGCAATAACAGAGGTCTAATGCGGTTGCTGTTACTTTTATTGCTGGCAGGGTATAAGTCGTGATGGGTGGGATACAAAGAAACTAGCTCGGTATCCAAAAAAAACATATACTGCTGTCCTGGAGGAAAATAAATCCACATCTTTTTACTTGTAAATTGGAAGTGTTAGATATGGAAATTATGGATAAATAAGAAATACTGCTTACTGTCTCTTTTTGGAGTAGAATTGTTCTTTTTATTTATTTCAGTATCTTCTTCTCCCATATATCTGGCCTGTCTTAAACACACAAAAAATACCTGCGTAAAAAGGATCTCAGATAGCAGTTCTCACTTTGCACCTGATTATTTTGTCTCATGGTTCAAATCACCCTTAGAAGAGAGGCATTTTGGCATTTAAAATAGGAAGGACTGAGTCTTTCTCAGACAGTTTTTCATCTTTCTTTTCTGTTCTGCCTAACAGATTCTGCCTAGATTTTATTCACAGCCATGTTAATTCAGAATTTATTCATGCGCCTCACGTAGCAAATTTTCCAGCCCTTGACCAAAGTCTGTCAGCAAGGAGGCTTGGCAGAGTTGAAAGGCAAACATCATCCCGGGTATTACTGCTTCAGCACAGCTGTCAGTGTTGACATCAGCACTTAATTTTGATGGGCCAAGCTTGTCTCCAAGACCTGTTTTGACAAATCTTTCCAAGAAGAAACTTGCCATCTTGTCAAGGCAGCTTGTTGGAGTATCTACTAAACCAAGACTTGGTCTCCATAAGATGGAAGAGCTAAGAATCCCCCATGGAGATATTCTATGTCACATTTCCCTCTTGTGAGAAACCCAGCCCAGAACTTTTTTCTTCTGTAGCATTATTTAAGCATAACAGCATACGTCGCCACACATTTTACTTTCCCTTCTCATAACATTCAGTTAGGGGCATCAGGAACAAAAGAAATCAAGAACTGAGTCAGTCTGACATTTTATCCTGTTTTAAGCACCAAGGCTTCTAAATTTAACAAAAAATTACTGCCACCAACAGCATGGTCAGGAGCAACCCATGTCAGGCATACGACAGCTGCCTAGTCCTCAGACTCTGATGGCAGACCGTGACTGGGCAGCTCTCCACTCCTCTGCCCACATTTGGCAGCCACCTCCCCCATGATAACACTAAACCCAGTTGCTATCATAATGGCCAACTGGTCATTACTCTCTTAACATGCAAGCTAACAAGTTACAAAATTAAACTTTGGTTGCTGAAGTCTCCAAACTCAAAGAGTAATTATGATATCTTTCACAAAATGAGCAAAAATTGTGTGCTAAAGAAAAGCAACCCAATGTTCAGCAGTGGTCTTGATTATAACCTGTGTTGTGACAATATGAGTAAAGTTGACCTCTCATGAACAGTTTCCTGGCACAGCTCATCCCTTCTTTTCTCCATGTGCTTCCCTAGCCAGGTTCCTGCCAGACCACTACCAACCGTGGTGCTCCTAACTTCAAAATTATTTAGTATATAAACTAAACTATATTGTTCATGAATTATATACAATCCATTCAAAGTACCTCTGTTATACCTGAGAGTAGAACGTTCCTCATGGACTGTAAAACTCCAGGCCTGCTCAGATTTAAATTTTGTACACGTTAATTTGTTTTCCAAAACAGTATCACAGTCAAACGTGGAGCTGATCTTTCATGTGGAAATAAATGGAGATTGCAGACTAGAACTGACTAGGAAATACCTCCCAGATCCAAGATGGATTGGGTAATAAAAGTACAAGTCCAGAACAGGTGGCTGGTCAGTACAGGGTATGGATTCCTGCCTCAGCCAGGAAAAGCAGAATAATACATGGCTTTCTCATATGCTACGTGAGTGGTCTCTTGTGGACATCTTTCTTTCAGTTCTTCGGCAGGAAAAAAATAAATCTTAGAAGACCAAGGTTTGATCTCAGTGTAAAATGACTAAGATCCGAGATTTCAAGATTTTTATGGAGTAGGAAAGAAAAAATATTTATTGTCTAGGTTTTGTAAAAGATAATAAACACTTTGTGGGGTAGTATGAAAGTGTTTCAGTCTGAGATCAAAAGAAAAATTAGTTTGGCATGGTTTCTAGAATCAGTTTATAGCATTTGTCTTTATAGTTTTATATTGGCTAGAGAACTCCCAGTTTTCAATTGGCTTGAATTGCTTTAACACTGATAAGTTAGCTCTTTCAATGCTTCATCCCAAACCTGGAGGTTATAGAGTATTTCATATTTCCTTTGAGGGTGGCAAGTCCCCCAAGGGACTTACAATTGTAAATTCACTGGAAATAAATCTGAATTATTCAAGACAATCCTGCTCGATTTCAACAATGCCAGATTTCCAAACTTGTGCATACACCGGATTCTATATACAGAAAGTAAATACATGTGCATAACTTCGGCTGACAGTACAAAGCCCATGGATAGTATGCAACTCCAAATACTCAGGTTACAAATAGTAACTGAAATTATAATTTTTTAAGGTTGTATTACCTGTTTTTAAGGTTGTATTACCTCTGTATTAGTTTCTCTGCACTATCACAGTTCCAGATGTAGAAGAATAGGAATCACTCCAGAAGCAGTTCTGATTCCACATGTCAGTAATAAGCATTCTGAGCTGCCTCCACAGGTAAAAGCTGTGATATCAATTTGTGGGTACTGGGTACAAGAAAAATTGTTTTTGGGCTGGATGGTGGCAACATATTCTGCAGTATACATTTCTGCTAAGCTTCAACTAAGCATAAAAAAATAAAAACTGGGGTAGATAAAATCCAGAGGGCAATAGTTGAACAAAGTGAGAAAAGATGGAAGAGGTGCAACTGTTAGCTGCTTAATGGGAGTTGTTCCATGTACAATAATATGAAGAGGGAGAAAACAATACCCAAACAAAATAGCTGAATGCAGTGCATACCAAAGACTTAGCTGGGTAATTTGTATCCACTTGTCTAATTGCCAGAAGGAGTCAAGCCCCAAAAGCAGACATGAGCAGAAGATCACCGACAGATCACTAACATTCTTCCAAAAAATGATGGAAACAGAGAAACTCATTGTGCCTGAAGACCACAGCTTCATTTAGAAGTCACTGAAGAATGGCAGGCTATATCTGCAGTTGTTCTGAAAATTTCTAAAGGATTCTCTCACTAGTGTTCAAATATTTCAGTTCTTCTAAGTGCCCTGTTATTTGTGCTGTACAGTGTATACTGGGAATAGACGCTTCTTTCTAAATTCCAAAAATAACAAGCAGATTTCTGGAAATTATTTCTCTGAAAATCATCCATCTGCCTACTCCAAACTGTGAGATTTTGAAGGTTTTTCTGCTCTGTCCAGCATTGAAATAAACAGACTTTTCAAATCTCTTCTTAAAAAGCGAACAAGAACAGCCAACATCGCAGCAGTTAGAGGAATCTTATGGCCTTTAGGACACTGCCATTCAAATTTGGGGTATCTTCTTGTTACAGTCATTTCACTTTCTATGCAGTTACTTAATTGAGGTGAGATTTGAACTTGAACCATATCATTGTGGTTTAACCCTAGCCAGCAATTAAGTTTACCACACAGCCACTCGCTTGCTCCCCTGCAGTGGGATGGAGGAGTAAAAGTGAGAAAACTCATCGGTTGAGATAAAGACAGTTTAATAGGTGAAGCACAAGCCACACACACAAGCAAAGCAAAACAAGGAATTCATTCACCACTTCCCTTTGGCCAGCAGGTGTTCAGCCCTGTCCAGGACAGCAAGGCTCCACGTATAATGGTTACGTGGGAAGACAAACACCATAACTCCAAATGTTCTCCAGGTTTATAGGCTGAGTATGATGACATATGGTGTGGAAGAGTCCCTTGGTCAGTTGGGTTCAGTTGTCCCAGCTATGTCCCCTACTAAATTCTTGTGCATTCCCAGCCTACTCGCTGGCGAGACAGTGTGAGAAGTAAAGGCCCTGATGCTGTGTAAGCACTGCTGAGCAGTAACTAAAACTTCTGTATATTGCAACACTGTTTCCAGCACAAATCCAAAACATAGACTCATACTAGTTCCTATGAAGAAAATTAACTGTATCCCAGCAAAAGCTAGCACACTTTTATATGAAGTGAGTATATTTACCTCTTTTTTTTTTGTGATTTTGATATGAAACTACATCTGCCAAACTGAACTTTCTTTCTGAAAGTTTAATCACACTTTGTACAGTCCCATGAAAACACGATTTGTCAAAGATACTCCTAACCAACTAGCACTCTAGTTAAGCTGTGCCTCACAAAGGTGTCTAAGATGCATGATGGGAGCTAGACTTGACTTGAAGTGAAAATACTGAAGGAAAAAAAGAGTGTCTGACAGAAAAATCCAGCATGGTGTTCTCTGATTCCTGTAGAGTAATTCCATCTTCTCTATTTTCCACTTAAAAGACGGCATCAAAAATGTGGAGATTTTTTTCTCCCTTCAGTGCTTTGCAAGACATACTTATGTATTGCTGATTGTTTTTCTTAGAGACCTAAAGAAATACGGAAGAGAGCTGTGAGAGTGAGTCTCTCTATTCACTTACTAAAGGTAACTATGTGAAGCTTTTCATTTAGAGAGAAACATATATAGTAGTTCATGCTGATTTTGGAAAGTCATGCTAAGAAATAACAATTCATGTGATAATAAACCTCCACAGGCTAAGAGCAAAACCAAAAATTTTCCAGCAATTCTTTTCCTGATTAGGGACAAAACCTTAGAAACAAATTAATTATCTGAAACTCTTACACATACTGCTGAAGTGTAGATGGTTTCTTTACAAATGCCCCATGCTTATTCCCTCGAGGGTTCTTCTGGCTCTCAATTTAGCAAGTATAAAGCCATCTTTGAATAAAATTTGAAGTTTTAAAAAGAAAATTTGAAAGCTAGGAAAGGGAGTTTTAGCAGGTGTCAAACAGCCCAAAACAGACACAAGGAGAAAGCCTGATTATACTGGAATTTACACTATGAATAAGTATAACACCAAACATTCCCAAAATCAAGCAAATACTTTCAGCTAACTAAAATGGTAACACTTTCAACTGACTAAAATGTCATAAAAGGCTAGTAACAAGTTCTTCATTCATTAGGGGCCCCTGTAACTTGGTACATTCCAGTAAAACTGTGAAGTCTATTTGACAAATATTTCTGCCAGAAAGCACACTGGAAAATTACTGCACGGAAAAGATCCCCAGTTTTTTCCTCCTCAGGATCAAATTCCTGCATTTAACTTTTCAGGTTACACTATCTTTTAAGAAAGCTGTTTCAAGGAAGATTCTAGAAAGGATATTTCAGCTGACAGACATCAGTTTTCATATACTGTAGCTGACTGTAGTCACAAAACGAGAACAGATTGAGACAAGAAAAAATATTTCATTCTTGACCGTTTAATTGTTGTGGTCTCATGAAAACCCACAAGGGTGATGTAAGACCAATGAGAACCCATGTAATTTCTAAATAACGGGAAGTATACTATAACAGTGTGCCTGAGAGAAAAAAATAAAACAAAACCCAAAAAAACCCCATCAACCCAGTAATTTTAAAACTGTGTATTTACTTATGATTAAAGTTAAAACACTGATAGAAACAACTCAAAATTTCTAACTAGTAGCTAATGGGGGCATCAAGACTGGTCTATTTTTCTTTCTGATGACAGAAAACTGCTGACTATTTTCCTTAACCTCTTCCTTACCTGCCAGAACTGGAATCCATTGAAAAGATTCATCCATGTTACAGATAGCAGGGCAGGCTCTGCCCTCAGACAAAATCAACAGCTTCTTGGAGCATATCTCTCCAGAGAGCTAACCAAACAAGGCCTTCCTGTTTTGGTAACCCGGTGTGGCTGTCACTGTGTTGCTGGAGGGCAAAGCTGGAATGCAGCTGAAAAAGCTGGCCACTTACAAACAGTTAATAGAACATTTGGTGTCCAATTGTTCCAGAGGGACTATCTACATCAAGCTCAAAATGCAAGGTTTTTCTTTGTCACTTCTCAATACAGTTCCAACTCCTTTTTGGAAAGGAGTTGGCCCACAAGAAATAGCACACTAATGAAAAAACACATTTGGATTAAATTGCTAGGAAGCTGTGATTCTCATTCTCTGAACAAATAAGAAAATCTCCCTCTAGGTTTGTACGTGTTCTTGGAAAAAGAAAAATACTGTCAAAATCACTCAAAGCAGAATAGGAAAACACACCAATTTTGATGTTTCTCACAGATAGAGTAAAAGCTTATTCCTGTGGAAATCAGACAAAATAATCAATGCAAAAGACACTCTGCAGTCTGGGAAAGACAGTTTGGTGTGAGATTTATTCACAGGTGTTTTCTCGCTTGTTCAATAATAAAACAAAAATAAAGCAATAAAGAAGTACGGTTGATACTTTTGCAAATAAGTATGTATGGCACATTGGTCACTTTGGAACACAGTGTGTTTATACCTGGAAAAGGGCCCAAAATCACAATGTGATTCTTACTGTCAATCACAGTATTTTCTCCAGTACATGCAAGAAACAAGAATGATTTTCTCTGCTTTGAATCATTGTGCAGTTAATATTATGCAAAGAACAGTTTAGAAACAAATTCTAATTTGGAAAATAGATGGAGAAAATATTTTATATCCATTTCAGTGGCTAGTTATTTTATGATCTTATGAAAATGTAGTCCTCCAAAATAATAAGATAAATTTTGTTCTTATTATTAGAAACATGAGAAAATTTACTTTCATTTTGTTGTCTTTTCAGCCAAGTTGCTTTGAGTTCTTTCAAAGATCCCACATTGAGCAGAAAACCTTAAGGAATAATTGTTTTTCCTGATCTTTGATGATGCTCAGATTGAGCAAAGTAGATCTTAATGTAGGCAAGAAGAGCTATTCTGCAACTTCTGTGATCTTAAAGGTTAACAATAATCTCAAATGTCATGACAATACTGCCAGAAAATCTACCCTGTAGATTATTGGTCATAATTTCTAGAACTGCAATTTTAAATTAAACAGAAAATCTTCCTTCAATGCAAGGAAGAAAAGGGTAGTTTTCCTATCTAAAAGAGAAATTTACCAGGGACAAAACTACATGCTATTCTCTGTATTTTGGCCTTAAAAAATTGTATCGCAATGACCAAATTCATCCCTGATTTCGCTGAAACCTCATGAGGGATGAATGCACTGTCCATTGAAGTTTTTAAAGCTACCTTCCAATAGAAACATCAAAAAAATAGTGCATCGTATATAAAGAATTCATATTCTCTCTAACTACCAAAAATATCTGAGATCAAAAGCAGAACAATTGTTACTTTTACAGTGCAAAATCAAATAAATAATATTCATAGTTATAATACAAACAAAAATGAGTCAATGTATACAAAGCTATTTATTATTTCATTTCAAGATGAATCCAACCTTGTTCTCATTCTTCAGAATGATGAATTCTCTTGCACTAGAAGGAACTATATAAAACTGTCGTCTGGAAGAGTGTGCACTGCCAGACAAGGTGTGCACTGCCAGACAAGCGCCCTAAAACATTCGTAATTTCACTCAAGTTAATGACTCTGAGAGATTAAGTGTTCAATAAATTATTGTTTGCAGAAAAACTACACTTAAGTAACTAATTAGGCAAATAGATGCGACCTCTTGCATTCAATTTCAACTGTGAATTCTTGCCTGTCTTTTTCCAAGCAGAGTACTAGCTTTCAAAAGCAGGCCATGAAGAGTACCAGGTATGTTATAAGCATCAACGTCCCTGGGTTTCCCAATTACAAACTTAATTTGGATGACTAAAAGCATCTCCCCAGTTCCCAAATAAATCAATGTTGTCTTCACCATTGACTTCCACAGAAAGAGTATTAATTTAAAATGAGTGCTATTGAAAATTTGATTTCTCACTAATAACTCTTAAATAACAGGAAGTCCTTGGCAGACTAAAAGTACAAGGAAAATAAAAAAAAAAAACCCAACGTATTTTACAATTAACAAGGGACTGGTTTAAATCATAAGTTAAATGACTTCTTGAAGTCAGCAAATAAAATTTAAACAGTAATACAGATGCAAGCAATTAATAAATCTGAAATAAGGAAAGGCCTTCCACACCTTCAAAATCTTTCCCAAGAAAGTAAAAAATTCCAGAAGGAGATAAAGGAGGGTCTGCTCTCCATATCATTGCAATGCAGAATTGCATCCTTACCCTACCTATGTGAAAAATTTTTGAGACGTCTTCCCGCCCCTTGTTCTTTCAGAATCTTACCTCAGGGCAGTCAGGAAGCCCAGATCTTCAGATTTTTCTTGTCACAAGAGAAACGCTATGAGTAAACTGATGTTAGTCATGATTAATCATGACTCTCTCTTGCAGAAAGATAACAGCTCTTAAAATATCATGGCTTTGCCACAGAATCCAACCAATCGACTAATTCATAATCAGTGAGAAGGATCTTGTGGATTTAGCAATTTTCTGCTATTGGGGAAGTTCAAGGAGGGAAAAAATCGATTGGCAGCTGCCACCGACTCTCACATAGTCAAGCCAAAAAGTAATCCAAAAGAAAATACATTGCCCAGTGTTTCCACTGCTACTCACACATAACGTGGACACAGATTTAAGAACACTTGTTCCTGCACACTGCAGGTCTGCGCTTATTCCTCCATCATAAATCAAAGGTGATGATAGCAAAAGTGTTGAAAAGCCTGCTTGTTGCATTTAATAATGAAATAAGTTCTTCCGGGGTCATATAATTTGCCCTCCATGCTCTCAATCTGCTGACCGAGATGTTCTAATTAAGCAGCAAACAAAATCACACAGCTCACTAAAATGCATCCTGTCCTGAAACAGCCCAGATTATAGTCTCTTCTCTTTATTCTCTATATCACTGTATGTGGAAATGTATTTTTGAAAGTGCAATCAATATCAGCACTTTAAAATTTAGCAGAAAGTAGGCAGGATTACAGCAAGAAATTCATGGCATATTAAATCTTATCTCTGAGGAGTGGAGTTGTGGTTTTATTCATGAGAAATTTTAGAGTAGAAGGGCAGAAGAACTAAGAGATACTGCTATGTTCCAACATCCTACATGACCATGAACCTAAGTTCTTGCTTAGGGCACCAAAAAATTAAATCGCAAACAAACTGAACAGAAAATGCATGCGCCACCTACTCTGTTTTTCCAGTATTTTATTTCCATTGGTTAGAGACTTCATTAAAATTCAATTTTATCTTATTTCAACATCCAATAGTTGGGTCTTCATTTATAACTTCAATCTTTGCTTCTAACATATTTATTAGCAAATGTCTGCCCTTCTCACGTGTCTGTAAATCATAATTCCTTCCCTTTCCCTTTAATTAGCCAAATATTTCCTATATTCTCTCAGCTTACTTACTCACTGCATGGGAGAACCAAAACCCGAAAGGAGCCTTGAATACTTTAACAAGCAAAATGCTCTGAATCCCATCCCACTACTATGCAGTGAGTTTCGGAGGTAGACATCACAAAAATAGCAACAGAAAATAAGAAGCCATCACACCACCAGAGGTAAGTATTCCAGATAGGGTAATCCACTCAGGCCTAATCCTGCACCAGCATCAAATCAGGAAATATAAGGTTTGTGGACAAAAATGGGGAGTCTTCCAACAATACAGCTGGCCTGTACAAGATTCACCCTCCCCTTGTCCAGAACACTGTACAAGGTAACTTCCCAGGGATTGAGTGACTTTACTTGAGAGAGAGGGTATGTGATTAAGAAGCATATGTATGGTGTATGGCATGCCATTAAGATCTAGATTAGTGCACTTTTAAGACACCTAGCACTCTTGTGAACCTGGTCTTCTCCTACAGTGGAGGGTTCTTCATTCTCATAGCCCCTGTTTTTGCCTTCTGCCACTTGGGTGGTCTGGCTAGAGCCCTTGCTGGTGTAGATTGAGGTGAAAATGTCATTCAGTACCTCAGCCTTTTCCATATCCTGAGTGACAAGGCCTCCTGTTTCCTTCTGGATAGGGCCCACAGCTTCCTTGACCCCCTCTCCTCTTCCGTGCTTTTTCCCGTGTTACACTGCCAAGCAGATGCCTCAAGAGGTCAGTCTGGTCTCCTGAAGTCCAGGGTAGTGAGTTTGCTGTGCACCCTTCTTGCTCCCTTAAGGATTTTGAAACTACCATTTCATGATCACTGCAGCCAAGGCTACCCTTGAGATTGACATTACCCTCTTTGTTGGTAAGGACAATGTCCAGCACGTCTCCTCTCCACATTGACTCTTCTACCATTTGAAGAAGAAAGTTGTCATCAACTACAAGCAGAAAAATCTTATCTTTTTACAAGGCATGGCAAACAGTTTAACTGCAGAGGAGACACAAAGCAAAATCTATAAATAAGATTTTATGTTACTAAAATCTACTGTGAAAGGGATCAGCTGCAGTCAAGCAGACTACTGAAATCACAAACCATCTGAAGAAATTATATTTTACTAAAATGAGTACCACAACACCTTTTTGTACATTTGAGCCAGTTTGCTTACATAGTCTCTGCCTACTGTTGAGGTTTGTATCTCAATAAAGGAAATTGGCAAATAACACTATTCCTGTTAGGAAAGAGTCTTCCATGAAGTTAAAGCTGCACAACACGGTATAGTCCAGCAAGGTAACATTCAACATCCTTTTTTGTCTCTCTTTAAATTCTTGTTGCAGTAAGCAAGACAAAAAGAATTAGAGGTATACCCAGATACTAACTGCATTTTTTGATTTTGTTCTACCATTCACTAGCCGTTCCAAGACAAACATTATAATAACCTGACTAATAATAGTGATGTCAAAAATATTGTAGAAATAAAGCCAGAATCGAGGCCATTTCCTCTTGTACTATTGCTTTCTACTTGGAAGAAGAGACCTCTTTTCAGGTAGTTGTAGAGAGCCACAAGTCTCCCCTGAGCCTCCTTTAAGATAAACAACCCCAGTTCCCTCAGCTGCTTCTCATAAGATTTGTACTCTAGACCCTTCGCTAGCTTTGTTGCCCTTCTTTGAACATGCTCCAGAATCTCAGTATCTTTCTTGTAGTGAGGAGCCCAAAGTGCTGAGTACAGGGGGGTAAACACTTCCCTAGTACGTGATAGGCACACTATTTTTAATAAAAGCCAGGATGCTACCATCTTCTTGGACATCTAGCTAGGTATACTAGCTCATATTCAGGCGACAGGCGACCAACAACACCAGGTCCTTTTCTGCCAGGGAACTTTACAGTCACTCTTCCCTGAGCCTGTAGGGCAGGGCAGGAACCGGCACTTGGCCTTCTTAAGCCTCAGCCCATCAATCCACCCTGCCCAGATCCCTCTGCAAAGCCTTTCTCTCTCAAGCACGTCGACACTCCCACCTTAATTGAGAGTGCACTCAATTTCCTCATCCAGGTTATTGATAAAGATGTTAAAGAGAACTGGCCCTAGTACTGAGCCCTGAGGAACACAATTTGTGACTGGCCACCAACTGGATTTAACTCTATTCACCACCACTCTCTGGGTCCAGCCCTCCAGCTTCCAGCCAGTTTTTTACCCAGCAAAGAGTATTCCTGTCCAAGCCATGGGAAACCAGTTTCTCCAGGAGAATGCCATGGGAAACAGTGTCAATGGCTTTATTAAAGTCCACGTAAGCCATATTCACAGCCTTCCTCTCATCCACTATGCAGGTCACCTTGTCATATAAGATCAGGTTAATGAAGCAGGATCTGCCTTTCATAAATTCATGCTGACTGGGACGGATGACCTGCTTGTCTTGTACGTGTAATGGCAGTCCAGATGATCTACTCCATAACCTTCCCCGCCACTGAAGTCAGACTGACAGTCCTGTAATTGCCCAGATCATTCTCCTAGCCCTTCTTGTAGATGCAAAGCACATTTCCTTAACCTACGGTCTCCAGTTTGGGAACTCTCCAGTTTGCCAGGACTCTAGATAAATGATGGAAAATGGATTAGTAAACAATTTCGCCAGATTTCTAGTACTCTTGAGTGGCTCCTAGCAGGCCCCGTAGACTTGTGTGCATCTAACTGGTTGTGGAATAATCCCTAAATTAAAATTATATTAAAAATAGAGCACTGTTCACACATTAAGGAAAAGTATAAAATTGCAACATTTCCAGGGTGAAACACAGCAGCAACTGGTATGCGAGGAGTCTGCTCCATTTACAATTCCCTGAAAAAAATTGCTTGTGAAGCAACACAGAGGATGGAGTGGAGTGAAGACTCCATGGCCAAGCTCTGTGATTATACAGCAGATATGGAAACGAGATGGTCCTATGGAACTGATAGAATGCATATTTGCTACCCTGAGCCAATGGTCTGTCAAATTTTGATAAAACGCTGTGTTTTGTGTGAACTTTTCTCATTATAATGTCATTATAATACAAAAACACACCTCCATCCCAAAGGCTACCCTCGTCCGAGGTGCAACCACTCCTCCTTGAGTCTGGACCCTGAATTTTTGGTAAACTATACCTTTAAATGTGAGGTGAGAGAAATTTACGCCAATCATAATAAAGGTAAAAAATAATAGAAAAATAGCCCAAGAAGGGGGGATACTAGGGAAGACACCATCGTGAACAAGTCAAGGAAGACTCCACCACATACTGCCTTGACTTCAGAACCAGTCGACGGGCTGAGCCTTTCTTCCCCACCACGGGGGACACCTTTGGGTAAGACTTAGACTATACTGAGTACTTCCTCAGGAAACTTAGAAATCTCTCTAGAAGGTTACTTTTTTCACATTATAGTCATGCTGGGTTTTTTGTAACTGTGTTGTTTGTCACGCACTTTATACCATTAGCCATATTTTTACTTGCACGTGCTTTGCAGACAGTGTATTTATCACCGAAGAACCTTTATATTTGTTGTTTAAATAAACTGCATTACTTAACTAGCTAGTCGTTTTCAGTTTCTCTCTGAACATGACCAAACACTTGAGAGTGGCCGTGCCAGTGCATGAGCACAACTAGACTGAAGGTGCAGTCAGCTATTAGTATATCCGTGATAATTTAATGTATGAAATGCAATAGTGGTGAATTGGGCATCACTCAGAATATAAAGCTAGCTGCACCTAGCCTCCCACTTCGGTGAGAAGTGTTAGAACGGAAGGGGGTTTATTTTCTGCCAAAACTATTTTGCCTGTTAACGCAACAGTGGTGTAGTAACTCACTAAATGTATCCCCTTGGATTCCAGGGGCTTCATTCTACTTCCAGTCCCTGTCTTCAAGAAAAACTGGTCTTAATATTAAAGACTGAGACAAAGAAGGCATTAAGTACTTCAGTCTTTCCCTCATCCCTTGTCTCTATGTTTTGTCCCACATGCAATGAAGGATGGACATTCTCATAATGTATTTATAGATATATATTTCAGGTTTTTTACAGCAGTAGCCAGATTAAGTTCTAGTCAGGCTTTTGTCCTTCAAATTTTCTCCCTGCATAACAGCACATCATCCTTATTAAGGAAAGCAGAGGTAGTTATCACATGACTTGAGTTCCAGCGTGCTCTGTTTGTCTACAAGTGAGTACCATATGAAAATTTAGCACGCAGAGAAAGATATCTAGTGACTAGTTTCCTGAAGAGAATATTTTATTAACCTTTCTAAAGTGAACAGTTTCTCCCACGAGAGAAAACATGTTTCAGATATAAGATAAAAGAAGAGCAAAGCAGAGTACAAGATCAAAAGAACTTTCATGTTAAAGTCTATTTGGCAGATATCAATATTACAAGAACATAAGAGATATAGAAGTAGCTAATTAGATACCAAAAACTGTACCTTTTTGCTGGCATCGCAATTATAGCCAAACTCCACTAGGCAATAGTTGACTGGAAGCCACTTCTTATTTTTGCGTAAAAGCGTGTTACATCTAAGCTACATTTGTGCTGTTCACATATCCATTCACTCCAAAGATACCAATTTTCTCAAAGCACAGTACTCTTCATGTGCAGAGGAGCCCTTTAGTAGCTGACTTCAGCCACTGCGGACCAGATTTCCCCCTGCTTTTACAGAGTATTCAGCCAAAACCTTGGACCAGCAAAGAAGATGATTAGCTCTTTTTGCTGAAACTACTCCACGCTGAAACTGACTTCAAGATATCACCCCTCAGTACAACTGCCTCCTAAATAACCCTGTTTAAATGATTTACAATCACATTTTCTGCTTTTCCTTGTAACTGTTTTCTCTCTGTCAGAGCCTTGTTCTTCTCCTGCTTATTTCTGAACGGACCAAACGCAAGCATTCACTAGCGAAAGAAAAGTGAACATTGAGAAGTGAGTGTACACAAATCTATTTGCTATGTTAACAATTTGGAATCAATCTGTTTCCAAAAATCATAAAGAATGGCTGTATATAAAACATTTTAAGTCATGAGAATGATTTCTTTTCCAGAATCGCCTTTAGAATTAAAAGCAGGGTTTTAGCCCACGGTTTTGCTCCCCAAACCAGTCTTTTCCAGGATAAAATAAATGTCCCTGCAGTACAAAATACTGCAAAAAAAAAATTATACTCATTTTTCTCAGTGTTTCATCTTCTAACATTTTTCTTTGAAATACATAATACATACATATTATGTACATGAGGCTCTGGCCACTGAGTTTGATACAAGGGTAAGTCTCCACCTACTACGAGTGAAATATGTGGTAGCAATAAAAGAGTACAGTGAATAATGGCAGTTGGAGTATCTTGTTCATGTGGCTAGAAATGCAGTCAGCTTGTGTTACCATTGGTACCCATAGTCATTGCCCTGAAATTCGGAGTAGCTCACCTTGTTTGTCGACATCTTGATTACCAGTTGAAGCCATTAAATGGTGTCATAGGAAACAAACAATAGTGGATAGGCAGGAAGGGATCAAGAAGGGATCAAGAGACACTTGAAGGTGAGGGAAAGGTATTTGAAATAAGTCCAATGAGGACCCTTGAGAATTGCTAATATAGTTTAGGCTATTGACAGAAGAAATTATTATACAAGCTTCATTTTTAAGAGACTGGATGGTAAGGTAGGCAATAGGCAATTAAAATCAAAGTTTAAACACTCAGAACTGGAGAAAGAAAAGAAATCCTATAAGCAAATTTTATTACTTCAGAAATTATTTCTGTCCACTGTCCTTCCTATTTTCTTGCTAGTCTCCACCAGAGCCTTAGTGGTTAAATATTCAGAATTGCCCATCCCCACTGAAAAAAAATTTCTTTTTCTATTTCTAAAACTAAAGGCCTTCAGTAAAACCATGATATATTACGTAATGAATCTGTAACGGGAAGAGCTATATAACAATGCCAGCTAGTGGTCACTTGAATTCAGAACATGATAATTCTAGCACAGTTTAAATATTTTTGAGGTGGGATAAAGCCTTTTGTTGTTCTAGTTTAAAGAGATGACAAATATATGTCAAACATTGCAGTAGCTTAGATAAGTGAACCTCAAATTCTATATGAAGGTAGATAGTTCATGAGTATATTAGTCCTTCATTTATGCTTAGTGTCCCCATTCAAGAGCACATGGATTACCACAGCACAGCATTAGCACAGTGCAGGAAACTGTAATACAGCTTAATTAATGTTTAATTTTACTGTCAGTGCCATCTCGGAGCTGGCACTACAGCATCCCTGAAGTAAGTATCACTTACTTTTGCGGATATAGTGCAAAGCACTCTCCAGTCACAACACACTGAAGTAAAATGATTGTCATAGACAGCTGCGATTTTAACTCACTCCTCTATTCATGGCAAGTTAGTGTAGCAAAATTCAGTGCAAATGCTATAGAAGAGGAAGGTGATTTCATTAAACCAAATTATTTCAGATACACAGCGCAAGCAGTCACATACCAGCATGTGATTAAACAAGGTGGGCAGGATCGCTTGGGCATGACATAGAGGAAAAATTGTACTCAGGTCTCACACTCCTTAATTTATTTTTGGTTGACTATGAAACACTAACTGGGAATTGTGTTTTTTATAAACCTTCACCATGGACACTGCTTGGAAGCTTTAACCACTGTAACTTCGGAAAACCTTGAGAAAAATGCGCGAGACTAACGCTTTTCTATACATCTATTTTATGGACCCAGGCCTCTCACATTATCCCTTCTTGCTATCAAGTGATATGAATAAAACTATATATTGTTTTCTGTAGCAATTAGCATATACCATACCCTCATTTGACTGTTTCTAAAGTTCTAACACACTCATCTGTGTGACATCTGGCACTTGCTCTGATGTGGAAGGGGCTGAGAGGGAAAAGTGGTGCTTGATGGCACTGGCTCTGGGAACCTCTTTTGTACTGCCACAGTGCTGGAGGGCTTTCACCCTCTATAGGGTCCGGCTCAAAACAAGCAACCATCTGGCGCTTACTCACACAGGGAAGGTGCTGAAAGGCTACAGCAGGGCTTGGCCTCACAGTTTCTGGGAATCACTTCTGTACCCACACCCATTAAGCTCTCACTCTTCCAAGGACCAAGCTCAAAACTAAAAACCATCCGGAGCTTGCTCCAACGTAGAAGGTGCTGGGAGTTAAAAGTGCTGCTTGGTCTCACTCTTTGTGGTGGGCACGCTCGTAGCCACACGAACCACGGGGCTTTTACGTTCTCTGGAGCCTCTATGGAAGGTGCTGGGAAGCTGCGGTGCTTCCTGGTCTCGCTATTTCTGCCAACTGCTTGCCTAGATCCATCAGCCTCGGGGCTTTCCCTTCCGCGGGGCCGGGCCCAAAACTGGCAGGCCTCTGGCACTTGCTCCTACATGGAAGTTGCCAGGAGGGAAAAGGTGGTACTTGGTCTCACCGTCTCTGCGAACCGCTTTTCATAGCACTTTTCATAGCCTTAGGGCTTTAAGCCTCCACAGGCCGAGCCTCAGAACGAGAAGAGGCTCTGGAGCTTGCTCCCACGAGTAGGGTGCAGGGAGGGAAAAGGGAAAACAAGAAAAACTTGTTCTCGCAGTCTCTGGAAGCGGGTTTCATGGCACCGTCCCTCTTGGGGCTCTCACTCTCCCCACAGCTGGGCTCTGGGAACTGCTTTCATCGCCTCACCCACCTGAGGGCTCACCCTCTCCCCAGGGACTTGCTTAAAACCGTAAGCCGTCTGAAGGTGGCTCCCGCACTCGAGGTGACACGAGGGAAAATCAGTGCTTGTGCTTAATGGGTCTGGGCAAGGCTTTCATCACCCTGTAAACCTTGGCATGAATACTCTCCTCGGGGAGAGGCAGAAAAAGAGGAAAGGGCTGGAGACTGCTCCCACAATGGAGGGGCAGGAGGGAAACGCTTTGCTTGTTCTCACTGTGTCTGGGAAGCACTTTCATCGCCGCCCAAACACTGACACTTGCTGCTTTGCTGGCGGCTTCATTTTCAAAACCACCTTTCCTCACCATCTCCATGCCAGTTGCAAAGATAGCTAACACATGGAGATCACTGCCATCTCGACGGTGCCAGGAGGGAGAAGTGGTGCTTGCTCCAACTGTCTGCAGGGACCACTTTCAACGCCTTAGATACCTCAGGGCTTTCAGTCTCCCCAGGGCGGGACTCAAAGACATAAAAGGTCTCCCATTTTGACGATGGGGAAGGAAAAAGTGTTGTGTGTTTCTCATCCACTATGGAATCCCGTTTCAGAGCTGGAGAAACGTAGCAGCTTCCCCTTCTGTCTGGGCCCATCTCAAGAATATCAAACTTCTAGAGATTGCTGCGAGATTGACTGCCTGGAAGGGAAAAGTCGCACTTCTTCTCACTGTCTCTGGGAACCACTTTCATTGTCCCAGAACCTGTGGGGCTCCCACACTCCCTTTGGGGCAGCACAAAAATACTAAAGTACTCGAGATTGCTCCCACACCCAATGTGCCAGGAGCAAGAAGTGGTGCTTGTTGTCACTCTGAACTGCTTTCATAATCCCACAAATCTTGTGGCTTTCAGTTTCCACAGGGCCTCTCTCAAAAATATGAAGTATCTAGTGGTTGCTCCCACATCCAAGATGCCAGGAGGGAAAAGTGCTGCTGCTTCTCACTGCTTCTGGGAGCCAATTACATCACTCGACACATATTGGGGCTTTCACTCTCCGCTGGGCTGGGTTAAAAAATATCAAATGTCTGCAGAGTGCTCCCAGATCAAAGGTACCAGAAGAGAACAAGTGTGGTTGTTCTCAACATTTGATCCATTGCTGGAATACTATTAGGAGTAATAAATTTGACATCTGACATTTGCTACTTTTAATACTAATATACTGTATGACCTTTGAAGTTCTAATATGAAGTTTAAGACATTGTACACGGGGATCATGCAATACCTACTTGACTCTAGTTTAGCCTGCAGCAAAAATAAAATATCCAGCATAAAAGCTTAAGCTTGAATTCCATATAATTTTAAGTAAAAACCCACCTAATCCTCATCAGAAAAAGCATCTTAATTCCATAATACTGTTGAGATCAGAAGTCAGTTTTTTTTAAAAATGACTCCCTTTCACTCTTTCCACTTCCCTACCTAAGGGGACACCATGTAAGACACCAAACAGACTTCTGAGCAAAGTACGCTTCTCACCATGCTTGATGAAACAGACACAACACAGCAGTACAATAGGAATTCAAGTACTGTGATCCAGCACTAGCATTAAACCACTTCAGAAGCAGGGAAGGCACAATAGTGAAGTCAGAAGAACATACACACGAAACCTAGAAAGCTTAAGATAAAGATTTATTACGCATTAAGAAGCTTATTAACTTAAAAACCATATTGCATAGTACAAAAGGTTTGTTATCTCTGCTCAACATGGAACAAGTTTCAAAATATATATTTTTAAAATTTGTTCAGTCAATACACAATCCTTTTAGAAAACTGTATATCTGTCAGTACCCTCATTACATTTATAAATACATGATTTACACAGCACCCCATCTGAAAAATTAGAACTCCTTACAAATATCTACATATATTGCATACATATAAAACATTCATAGGAGTACTTCATTAAAGTTGGGTTTAATGGTCCATTTACACTGCAGCAAAATACATATAAATCCGTGTATTTTTCATAAAATGTCTCTAAAAATTTGTAGCCATTCGTAACTCCTTCAAAGCATCTTTCAGAAAAGAAATTTGATACAAATATATCCATGAGATTCAGCAGGCAAGACAGTGATATGAAGGCCAAATATAATTAATAACTGAACACTATGTAGCAGTTAAGGCAGAGGTGAAAAGAATTAATAGAAAAGGTTATTTCCTATGGCAGATAAAGTGACAAAATGCAATAAATATACATATTTCTTGATATAAACTACTCTGGCACCCGCTGTTTTTCTTGTTTTTCTCACAAGTCAGGAGTGTCCAAACTTCTGACACTGCTCATTTTGTAATTAAAATTATATTTTTTATCAGGAAAAAAAACCCTAATGTGGCAGTCTGACCAGTGCTCTTGGGTGCCATCTGTATCTGTTTTAACTACTCAGAACTGACTGTTCTGAAATGTGGGGTTTAAAACTTCAATATGACCTTCATTTATGGGTAATGATTGTCATGTGTGATCATACACCCTCAGAAGGCATCTGAATTTCACCAATGCTTTCTGATAACTACTGGACATTTTGTTACTAAAGAGTATTTAAGAATGTATCTTTAGAAAATTTAATTACTTTTATTGATAGCCACTAATTTCAGATACCAGAACTATATAGATCAGTCCCTCCCATACTGTGAGGCCTACATGTGTCATACATGCAGATAGAAGGCATAAGAAATGCAGAACTACCTTTAACAGCTGTGGCAGAAACTGTTCTGCTTCAAACCTGATTATTTTGCATACAACTTTGGGAACTGAACATTCAAACTTTTAAAAATTCCATTATGTCTGTATATTGGGTTTCTACCCAATACCAGGATTATACCTAGCATTTCCAGTCCAATATTGGGTAGAATCACACCCAGTTGTGACCTGCCACGCTGAAAAAAAACTCTCCTGCAAGTATGGTATCAACCTCAAGTATCATACAGCCTGTGACACAGCTGCGTTCCTTTCAGAGGCCAGATACTCTGCACATCCCACCAAACTTCCAGAGCCACAATTCAGTGCACGAATTTGTTCCATAGTCACCTCAGAAGGCAGCCTTCACACAGTGCTATCTTGCAGCAATGGTTCCACGTCCTCTTCACTACTTTGGTCTAGGTTGTTACTCAGAGTACTGCTGATGCTGTTGCTGTGTTTTCTGGTACTGTTGGCTTTGCTGTGCTCAGGAATAAATAAGGCGACTAGAAAAGCCAGAAGAACAATGCATGCTCCAACCAGGAAGGGTGGACCAGGAACAATTGATCTCTACAGGGAAACAAGCATATCAAAGAATTCATGAAGTCTGAGACATTGACTTCTGCATTAAGAAATATACCATTAAGACAGGAGATAATAGGAGTTGTATTTACAGTGACTATAAAGTTTATGCAAACTAATGCATATGTGCACTGCAACATCAATTTTCTGATCTGCATAGTGATCTAAGAAACAGAAATATATACAATCAATGCATATCAACTGACAACAGGATTGTCCAGCAGATGAAATAAACATTGACCAATACTTCTTTGTATTTTTTTTTCTTTAGGCAACATGCCTGTTAAATAAGCAAGACTTCTCTGAAGATTAACAGGGTAAGTTTTCAACATCCAGAAGTACAAGTGTTCAGTAAATTTTTAACTGAACTTCACTTTTTCCACTTGCTTCCATGGCTAACAAACTTTAGAATCAAGTTAGCTGAATAAACAAACATCCCAAAAGCCTAATACATGAGTGAGGAAAGCAACCGCAGGCTATGCAGTACATACTGTTCTCACTGCACAGACAGGTTGCTGGAATGTATGATAATCTGGTATTTGGAGTTATTCTCTTTTGCTTCTAAACAGTTTATTTTAAAATTTAAAATACAGCTTATCAACATTTCATAAACACAATTAAAAGCAAACACCAAAAAGGTGATAAAGCTAATTTTAAACCAGCTAAGTTTGATGGCAAAACTCTACAAGAGGCAGTATAACAATCCACTGATTTATTTTATTTAAATTTTAAACAGCTTTTCTGTATTTTTGTGAACTAAAACTAAACATAACATCAGAAGATTAAACTTGTCAATCCAGTGTACTCCTTTTCTACCAAATGCAATGCAGGAAGTTATTCTAATCTGAAATGGGAGAGTATCTGAAATTAACGATACAGTTAACAGGATTTTTAACTTGCTTCAACTCATGCTACAAGCAGGGGCCTAGTTTTCAGCTAATGATCTCTAAATTTAGTATATAATATTGTTAATATAAATTGTGTTAATATGGTTGGTTACTTCAAGTTCGCTAAGCCCACAAGTACTTAAAGAACGTAATAAACTTCCACATATCAATATCCTCATTTGTAATATAAAAGCTGATTTATCTGAGCAGCTTTTGAATATTCCACTATTGCAGTTTCAGTGATGGGAGTAAGCAGCTTTGAAAGCAGTCCTTGCTCATTACATTGCCAAGTGTTATTACTACTCATCAAACACAGACTACGAATGTACTGTTTGCTGTAAGGGCTCCCTGTGGATAATTATGATGTAACCTCACTCTCCTCTTTAGGCTCTCCAGTTTTGAAAACAGTTATTTAAATGGGAATTAAGACAAATTAGCTTCTAGTATTCATGCTCTGCAGAGCAGATACAAAATTTTTCTTGAAGTGGTGCATCAGGTGTTTTCTTTGATAGAAGAGAATCACAAGTATAACCTGCAGTAACATTGCAGCTCTCTCATTTCCACCAAAAAAAAGTGATAATCAGTAAAATCCTATTCATCTAGTCTTTCTAGTACTCTAGAGTAACACAAATGAATACCTAAAGGCAAGTTAAAAAAAGAAAAAAAAATAGTTAGAGCTTTTATAAAAAAACACCAGAAATGACCAGTAGGATGTTTTCTCCTCCATTTACTCCACACCTTAAATAACTGAAATTTGCATCCAGACTTTCCTGTCACCATTGTTTGAATATGAAGGTTTACAAAACCATTATATCTATTTGGTTTAGCACTCTCTCCATCAGAGAACACAGAAGACTTTATATCTGACAAGTAAAATAATAAATTATGACAATAATCAGCTTTCACGAGTTAAGCTAAATTTTCTTCTTAAATGGGACAAGATAGCTTTCTCCGAAAGTAAAATCAAAAGTTACACAAACAAATTTATTCTTCACATTAATAATTTTAACAATGCCTTTATAAATAACCTATTTCTGATAACAACTTAAAAATCTATTTCCTTGCAGTAACACTCACTATTACAATAGTGGAAACAAAGGAAGAAGAACTGGTTTTAATTCACCTCAATTGCACACTGGGTTAGATCAAGGTTCAGTACAGTAACAGTGCATTATCAACTGAGTTCCTACAGACTCATTGCTTTTGACAAGCAGGGGTAGAATACAAGCTGAAACAAAAAAAAAAAATAACAATGCTTGTCACAGACTAAAACACATTATATCAGTGTACTGCAGTTCTACAGACATCCAGTGCCTTTTTAAAACAAGGTATTTTACCACTTAAACTTGTTATGAAAATGCTTCTTAGTTAACATTTATTAGCATTTAATAAAAATCAAGAAAACATTTTTCAAACTACACATATCTGTAAAGCAACTCCCAGTTATCAATTTAAAACACTGGAAAAAATTAAGAGACACGCACTTGCATTTGGACCTTGCAAATCCAAGGTATTAGTACTAATGTTGTAATATAGGCTTGTACACATTTGCTCATGTCCTTGTCTAATCTTGCTGCATTCCCTGGTTTTCACTTTCACTCATCTAACTTAGATCAATTTTAAAAGCTATATAATATTCAAATTGTGGAGTTCTTTCCCACTGTTATATTAGACTTGAGCATAAGAATTAGTACGGAAAAAAACCCCCAAAGTATTGTTATGTTCCTGAATATATATATTTTCCTCAGTAGTTTTACATGTTAGGTGCCTGGTAAGCTATTAACAAGGAGAGATGTAATTACAGATACTTAACAAAGCTTATGAGTACATATACAATTAAACATAAAAGCTGCCCCACTGAAATTAAAACAAAAAGCAATCGTAATTATGCAAATACTTACTGATTTTGCTGTACTGTTAATAAATAGCTAGACATTTTTTAGTTAAGTAGGTTTTCAAGAAAACAAGTACGTCTGAAGCAACTGTTTAATTTACACTTACAGCTTAGAAAAATCATCATTTTATAAGAAAGCTCATACATTAGCCTTCAGCACAGAAACTTCTTCTACCACAAGCTTTAGAAAATTCCACAACAGAAGTTTTGACTCATCTGGAACATCAGTTGCTCCACTGTAATACATGTGGGCTACTTCAAAAAAACCCCACATGGATATTCTTAAAGTAACAGAACATACTGACATTACTTGTAACAGAAATGTGTGTACAAGTTCAAAGAGCCCACATGCCCCCTTCCCCAGGAAAAGTTTATGCAACTTGATAATATAAAAAACAGAGTTTGTGAGTGAAATTTTAACTAGTGGAAGCATAACAAAGCTCTTGAAAACTTGAAATCACAATTATAAAGGTTTTTCCCTATTTCATTATAGTATTTTTTTTGTACAACATAAAGAGTGCCTTTGCCCCTTTACTCTGAAACTCTACTCAGTTTGTGAAGCAATTATGGAGTACCTCACCATAGGTACAGCAGTAAGCAATATGTTCAAACACTGGTTACAGTGCATCTGGAAAGATGCACAGCCTAGGGGATGAACAACAAACAGTTTTTTCCACAATGACAGCCATCAGTTATTTACATATTCAGCTAACTTCTTCTTAATCAGCTTAATGACAATCTAAGAGATCATCATCTCTCTGGGAAGTCCATTCATAGTATTTTGAAAAAGCAGTGAAATTGTAGCTGAAGAGATCAGAGCACTCAAGTTAAAAAAAAAAAAAGGGTCCATAAGATTCTCTGAATTCTGGTAAACATATATTTGGTATCTTGGAAGCCAAACAGGAAACAAACAAAGCAGAAAAAAAGGCAGACCTGAGACGAAGATGGAAGACACAAAAGAAAAGACTTAAGGGAGTTCAAATAAATGTCGTACAGGATTGACTTCTCTCCTCCCCCTCAAGTTTTATACAGGTAAGGAAAGGTGATGAACAGCATTGCTATTGCCACTGGGGTGGAAAAAAAAATATTAAAAAATTGTATCTCAACTGTATACTGAATTACAGTATATGTGAATAATTTAACTACTGCTGTAAGGTTCAACGATAAACTTGTTACAATTAACTGAGTTACAAAAATGACCCTTCTGTTGTCAAAAATTCATGTTTTGCTGTAATTCAACATTACAGCCATGTTTTGAGAAAATTTACATCAAAAGAAGTTAACTTATTCTGTTAGAATACTGAAATCAAAGCTGCTAACACTGTAAATCTAAATATGTACTACCAAATTTAAACTATGAGCTATCTTAATAGTTCAATAAAGCTGACAAGTAAGAATTAAGTAGTTCAAGAATTAGATATCAAGATTTTAAATAAACCAAAAATGACAGATTTTTACGCTTATGAATTCTACACTGCAAACTTCACATCCAATATTAAAACTTACCTCATCACTGGGATTTTGCATTGCTTTTTTTTCAGAAGTCTGGTCTGGTGGCAATTCATTGAGCTCCACATGAAAGAGAAAGAAAATAAAGCCATACAGTGCTGGTCCTAGACCATTGCACAGACCTCTTATTCCAGTTATTATTCCTTGGACAACACCTAAAAAAGAAAAAAATGAGAATATGATCTATTTTTTTTTAAATCAAGATTTAACACTCAGAGTCAACAGCTCTGAGAGTATTCTCATGGCTATTTCAAAATCACACATCTCAACTATTCCTACATATTAACATCTTAAGACATGCACTGAAGACAATTTTGCTGGATTAAAATAATTGTCTGCATGACCATAGTTCTGTCACTGTACATCCATGCTACGGGAAGCAATATGAGTTTTGAACCTGTGTAACTAAATTTAAGCGCAAGTCTAATTTTCGCACCCAAAGCCTACAATGAAGAAAGCACTGGTTAAATGAGGTACCTGCCCAATTTATTTTCAACTGAAATTTAAAGTAATATATCTATGTGTTAAGGGTTGTTATTGGCAAAACATGCACAAACTGTAACAGGTTTACTCCCTTCACCAATCTAAAACCAGGATTTATGTACCAACTAACTTGTTCAGGACAGTAAAACCAGCAGTACTGCAGTAAATTCAGAATACTACATTGGTGCACTTTTACATCAGATTATTTTAAAAATTTGATTAATCAGAGCTTTATGCCTGTATTTCTGTTTTAACTTCATTAAGCCATTGTGACAACAGCGTAATAAGTTCTTTTGATGATCTCACAGATTACAAATCTACCGAACACTTTTTACTATGTTAATAGTCTATGTATTCCCTTCCTTCTTAAGGCAATAACTTGTAAATGGAAGGAAAGAAAATGTGCCAAATAGAAAGTTTTCCAAGTTTTTTCTTCATATGTAAACTTAAAATATTCATGCCACTAGGTGGCAAAACTTCACTCTAGAAATTATTGTATACTTGAGCTATTAATGGTATTTTCCTATATGTAAAATGGAAGATCAATGACTCAATGATCAACTTAACTAAACCATTTCATGACATAAATAGAAAGCGAGTCTTTTAAAGCTCTTTTAAATGTCTCTATTAGGAACAAAACCAGGGGAGAGTAGAATGATTAAAAAGCCATATAAAACCTTTTTGTACCTTTCAAACTCAATTGAAATCTGTCTCCCAGAGCTGCATCTCCTTTGTACCTCCCATTATCTAACTTCAAGTTGTACAATGTTAAAGCAAGACAGACACATATAAATCATAAGAACAGGACTTTTTTTAAAGAGAACTTTAAACTCAGTTATTATATGCCAGTGTTATACTTTGTGACGGAGCCTTCTCTCACTTCATTTAAAATGAAGATCTATTTTTGATTTTTCGTTTTCCTTCACACCAACACCAATGAGTTTTTCTGTCTTCTCTGATCAACGATTTACTTAAACTTCCTTTTCTACTCCTTGAAAATCTGAAGCATTACTGCATATAGGGCCAACTTTTCCACACAGAATAGAGCTTCTTGTACCAGCTTATTTTACTCTGATAAGACTTGGTTTTAGTTTCCATTAAAATGACAGTATTGTTACATTAGTAATCAGTATCTACTTACACAATATTACTTTTCATAAAAAAACAAGGAAAGAAAAAACACAAAAGTAACCACATGTTTTTGTTGCTTTTGTAGCAATTCTACAGGAAGGCAGAAGTAGCTGGTCACACAGAAACCATGTATTTTGCAATGCAAATTTGATAAATTTGTGTACCTTCTTCCTTTCTACATAGATTGGCTGGCTTCCACAGCTACTACCAAAGAAACTCATTACTCAACAACATATTTGAAAAGTACATCTAGATAAGCGTTTTGCTCTCTAGACAGAAAAGTCCAAGAGAGAGTCTGATGCTGAAACCAAAATTCAATACTCACCTTGTTGATCTGACTCTGCATTTCGTGAAATCAGAGCACTGATTGCTGGGAATGTAATGCTTGACATCGCTGCTACAGCTCCTGCTGCCCACATCATCCTGTGTTAAATGCATAACTTGAATTAAAAATGAGACTGCCCATATAATTACTCCCCATGCCCAAAGAAAGAGCCACAAGGAGGGTACCCTCATTTAAGGGTACCTCAAGACTGGAAATTACGTGGCCAGAGTCTTCTTCCCGCTCCCCTCCCAGAAATTACTCTGAGTTTATTGGAACAGAAGTCCATTTGATTCTACACTAGCTATTACAGCAGAGGAAAAGAAGAGAGCGGGAATGAAGTGATGCACAGGCCTTTCCAAAGACTGTACAAAGGAATAATTTCACAAGGTGGCCCACTGAGGCCCCACACAAACATGCAGCAACACAAAAATTGGCTGCAGCGAGTGTTGGAGCCTGGCAATGAAGGATGGTAGACACAACACCTGTGTTAGGTGTGAGCAGATCAATGATCTGCTTAACATGGTGGCCAAACCGAGGGAGGAAGTGAATAGACTAAGGTCCATAAATGAGTGTGAAAAGGAGTTAGATGTGTGGTACCAGGCTCTGCAGACCCCTGTAGCAGAGGGAGGTGACCCAAGGAACAGGAAGGAATGAATATGGGTGCCTGTTGGAAAAGGCAAGGGAAACCCTTTCACAGCCCTGCCTCATCTTTCCATTTGCCCTTGCACAACAAGCATGGGGCACTGGAAGTTGAGGGTGAGGCAAATGAAAGGGCAGAAGAAACACCATCTGGGGGGTTGCCTAAAGCAAATCAGTCCCCCCCCCCCGCATCAGAACCTCTACCCTAAAAAAAAAGAGGAGGGCAATTGTTATTGGCGACTCCTGTCTGAAGGGAACAGAGAGCCCCGTATGTCGGCCGGATCCTTCCCACAGGGAAGTCTGCTGCCTCCCTGGGGCCTGGGTCAGAGACGTAACCAGAAGGCTGCCTAGTCTAATACAGCCCTCTAACTACTATCCCTTAGTAATTATGCAGGTGGGAAGCGATGAGGTCAATACCAGAAATTTAAAAACAATCAAAAAGGACTTTAAAACACTGGGGAAAGTAGTTGAGGGATCAAGGGCACAGATAGTTTTTTCGTCAATACCCTTAGTTGCAGGTAGGAATACTGAGAGAAATAAAAACACATGCACAATTAACAAGTGGCTCAGAAACTGATGCCACCAACGAAATTTTGGGTTTTTTTGAGCTTGGGGAACTTTACATGATACCAGGTCTGCTAGCAACAGACCGAATACACCTGTCTCAGAGGGGAAGAAAGATACTGGCATGTGAGTTGCCAGGGCTTGTTGAGAGGGCTTTAAACTAGGCTTGAAGTGGGAGGGGGTTAAACACAGGTCCAGTAGAAACAAGCCTAAGGAGAGCCTTCAGCTTGCCATCTCAGTGGCAGTGGAGGATGGTGATACATATGGTAGCGAAGACATAAGGAGTAATTGGGTGGCAACTACAGAAGGGACTGACCACGGCCGGGTGGGAAATCGGGTTTATCCCCCCAAAAAGGTGGCAGGACAACTAGCCCAGCTGAAGTGCATCTACACAAATGCACGCAGGATGGGCAACAAACAGGAGGAGCTGGAAGCCATTGTGCAGCAGGAAAGCTATGACGTAGCTGCCGTCACAGAAACATGGTGGGATGAATCGCATGACTGGAGCGCTGCAATGGATGGATACAAGTTCTTCAGAAGGGACAGGCAAGGAAGAAGAGGAGGAGAGGTGGCCCTGTATGTTAGGGAGGATTATGAATGTCTAGAACTAATTGAGGGTAATGGTAGAGTTGAGTGCCTATGGGTAAGAATCAGGGGGAGGGCCAGTAAGGCCGATATTGTGGTGGGAGTCTGTTACAGACCACCAAACCAGGATGTAGAGGTAGATGAAATGTTCTATAAGCAGCTAGCAGAGGTCTCAAGATTGCTTACCCTTGTCCTGGTAGGAGACTTCGACCTACCAGATATCAGCTGGGAACATAATACAGCTGAGAGGGAACAGTCTAGAAGGTTCCTGGAGTGTGCTGGGGATAACTTCCTGACACAGCTGGTGAGGGAGCCAACTAGAGAGGGAGCACTGCTAGACCTGGTGTTTGTAAATAGAGAAGGGCTTGTGGAGGATGTGACGGCTGGAGGCCGTCTAGGGCAAGGTGACCACGAAATGATAGAGTTTTCGATTCTCAGGGAGGTGAGAAGGGAAACCAGCAGGACTGTCATCATGGACTTCCGGAGGGGAGACTTTGATCTTTTCAAGAGTCTGCTTGACAGAGTCCCTTGGGAGACAGCCCTGAAGGGAAAAGGAGTCCAGGAAGGCTGGACGTTTTTCGAGGAGGAAGTCTTAAAAGCGCAGGCCGTCCCTGTGCGCAGTAAAGCGAGCCGTCGAGGGAAGAGACTGGCCTGGCTAAACAAAGAGATCAGGTCACAGCTCAGGGAAAAAAGGAGAGTTTGTTGCCTTTGGAAAAAGGGGCAGGCCACTCAGGAAGATTATAAAAGGTGTAGCAAAGTTATGTAGGGAAAAGCTTAGACAGGCCAAGGCCCAGCTTGAACTTAACCTGGCCTTGGATGTTAAAAACAAAAAAAAGAATTTCTATAAATATATTAGTAGCAAGAGGAGGACTCGGGACAGCCTCCATCCACTATTGGATATGGGAGGTACCATAGTGACAAAGGATGAGGAGAAGGCTGAGGTGCTGAATGCCTTTTTTGCCTCAGTCTTTAGTAGCGGAGTAAGGTGTCCCCCAAGTATCCAGACCCCTGAGCCAGCAGATAAGGGCAGGGAGCAGAATGAAGCCCCTGTAATCCAAAGAGAAGTGGTGAGGGACCTGCTCCAGCACCTAGACACAAACAAGTCCATGGGCCCAGATGGGATCCACGCGAGGGCACTGAGGGAGCTGGTGGAAGTGCTTGCGGAGCCACTCTCCATCATTTACCAGCAGTCCTGGCAACCTGTGGAGGTCCCAGCTGGCTGGCATCTAGCAAATGTGACGCCCATCCACAAGAAGGGTCGGAAGGATGATCCAGGGAACTACAGGCCTGTCAGTCTGACCTCGGTGCCTGGGAAGGTCATGGAAAAGATCATCCTGAGTGCCATTATGCAGCACATGAAGGATGCCCAGGTGATCAGGCCCAGCCAGCATGGGTTCACGAGGGAGAGGTCCTGCTTGACAAACCTGATCTCCTTCTATGACAAAGTGACCCACTTGCTGGATGAAGGAAAGGCTGTGGATGTTGTTTACCTGGACTTTAGCAAGGCCTTTGATACAGTCTCCCACAGTATCCTCCTGGAGAAACTGGCTACCCATGGCTTAGATGGGTATACTCTCCACTAGGTTAAAAACTGGCTGGAGGGCCGGGCCCAGAGAGTGGTGGTGAATGGAGTCAAATCCAGTTGGTGGCCGGTCACAAGTGGTGTCCCACAGGGCTTGGTATTGGTTCTCTTTAACATCTTTATCAATGATCTGGATGAGGGGATCGAGTGCACCCTCAGTAAGTTCGCAGACGACACCAAGTTGGGTGGCAGTGTCAACCTGCTGGAGGGTAGAGAGGCTTTGCAGAGGGATCTGGACAGGCTGGATCGATGGGCTGAGACCAAGAAGATGAGTTTCAAGAAGGCCAAATGCCGGGTCCTGCACTTAGGTCACAACAACCCCATGCAGCGCTACAGGCTTGGGAAAGAATGGCTGGAGAGCTGCCTGGCAGAAAAGGATCTCGGGGGTGTTGGTCAACAGCAGGCTGAACACGAGCCAGCGGTGTGCTCAGATGGCCAAGAAGGCCAACAGCATCCTGGCCTGTATCAGGAACAGTGTGGTAAGTAGGACCCGAGAGGTGATCATCCCCCTGTACTCAGCATTGGTGAGGCCTCACCTTGAGTACTGTGTCCAGTTTTGGGCCCCTTACCACAAAAAAGACACTGAGGTGTTGGAGCGGGTGCAGAGAAGGGCAACAAAGCTGGTGAGGGGTCTGGAGTATAAGTCTTATAAGGAAAGGCTGAGGGAGCTGGGGTTGTTCAGTCTAGAGAAAAGGAGGCTGAGGGGAGACCTTAGCACACTCTATAACTACCTGAAGGGGAGGTGTAGAGCGGCGGGAGTTGGTCTCATCTCCCAAGTCACAGGACAAGAGGAAATGGCCTCAAATTGCGCCAGGGGAGGTTTAGATTGGATATTAGGAAAAATTTCTTCACGGAAAGGGTTATTGGGCATTGGAATGGGCTGCCCAGGGAAGTGGCTGAGGCACCATCCCTGGAGGTGTTCAAAAGACGGGTAGACATTGTCTTCAGGAATATGGTTTAGTAATTTTTATTCCTATTTCTTATTTTTTTGTCAGAGTTAGGTTGATGGTTGGACTAGATGATCTTTAAGGTCCCTTCCAACCAAGACAATTCTATGATTCTTTAACTCGTACAATTCACTAGGAAGAGCTCTGATAAAGAACAAATGTTTATTACTGCCAGTAGGACAAATGTTGAAAATAAGAAGTTATTCCAGCTTATTGTTCTACTTCACTTTACTTACAGTTTTTCAAACAACAGAGGTTCTAGGTCATTTCCAAAAACAAATATAGTTACAATACGAGAATGTTAGAAAAAAAAAGAAAAAAGTACAGGTCCAGTAACTGATTAGAATGGATCTAGTGGAATTACTGGAGAGAACATACTACTCTATAGCTTGTGAGAAAAACTTTTAACCACATTTGTAGACATAAAACTCAATAGACAAAAACAGTGCAAAGACTTCTTTTTCAAAAGGGCTGTTAGCTTGCAATTTACACTACATACCTGTAAAATGCTATCATTTCTACACAAGTAAAACACAGACTAAACTTTGGTAGTGCAATGCAGACAAGAATGCCTGATTCACAGAACATATAAATACTCATGATGATGGAACGAAATGATATTTAGTGGTATAATTTATAGTGGTATAAATTTCCTGGAAAAACATTTTCAGTTCCTTAACAGGCTTGTACCTATGAAAATGTGTACTTACCAAGACTGAGAACCCAAACCATACCAAGCCAACTGAAGGATTTGAAAGCCAAGGCCAAGGAGAACTGTATTCTTGTTCCCTATCGACCTCATCAAGATACTGAGAAACACAGTCTGCAAGAGAAATTGGTTAATCCAGAAGTTATTTTAAAAAGCCAGATTGCTAACGTAGTTTCTCCTTCTACACAAAGAAATTCAGAAGCCATTTCAACTACTGAGGAACTTCACACTACTCATGTTCTTACTTCCCCTGTATTTAGTCCAAAATGACGTACAGACATTCTTAACTATTCAAAGAGTTTCTACTTCACAACATCAAGAAGCATATGTACTGCCTTCCCTATGGACATTACATTTCAGTGTCTATTTCTACTGTAAACAAGGCTTCTGTTTCCACCTTTATAATTGTGTTTCATTACAGACTGCCACAGTAAAGCTAGTATCGAGTTAAGATAGTATAGGCTGGATATGGGCTGAATTTCCCAGTATCTACAAATACTACAGGCAAAAAAAAAAAAGACTGTTAGCACAGAAAAAGGTAATCTCTTTAAATCATGTGAATTACTATGCAAATTTACAATTAAAACCCACAACCACAGCCACTGAAATTTGGCCGAGGCCAATTCCTAGGCATCTTTAATTACATTTTCTGCTGACTATTTACACCACTTGTATGACATCCTTATTTGTACATGGAAACTAATCCTAAAGGAAGACCACTGTTTTTTCAGTGTTAGAAGTATTCTGAGGGGAAAGAGGTCCCAATTCAGATACTACATCAATGCACTCATGGCAAGAAGCAGACTGTTCCTAGGAAGGCAACATCTATACAGACAACTTCATTCAGTTAACAGTGCACATTTTTCTTTAACATGAGAAACTCAGGAATGTATCAGTAAAAAGCCAGAGAAAAGGAACCAGAAGGACTGCAGAGCAGAGCATACATCCTTGCTCATGTACATCTTCCTCATGTACATCTTCCTTGTTTCTCATTCTTAGACAAAGTCAGTTTGAAAGATAAATAGCAAAAAATACAGTAACTCTATGTACATGTGATCAGTTTTATCTGGAGATATCCAACACTTCAATACAAATTAGTATTTATGAAGCAAAGGTTATTTCAACAAGCTGCACTCTTTGAAGAGTTCAAAAATCAATGCAGAATTTCTTCATTTTAACACTGAAAATTATGAACCAGAAGGGCAGACATTTTAGAGATTTTTAGCAAAAATACTTGTTCAAATAAAGTATGATTGGCAAATGTGTGTGAACAGAAAAGCATCAGAACAAACCACAGAGCAAGGATTAAAATAATGACTTGTAATGATAACGAGGGACACCACTGACATTGGGGAATGTGTTGCTCCACAGTGAGACCTCCACTCTGCTAAGGACAGCAACAAAGTTATAGCACAATGCAGGTGCTATTCCTCTTCCTGTTATCATAGCAGGAAGACAGACGCTACTCAAAGATATCGAAGATCACATCATAAAAACAGTATGATTTCTAAAAGGCATAAAGGACCTGTCCAAAAACCAGCTCACTGCTGCCAATTAAGAGGTAAGAAAACAATATACAAACACCTCACAGTTCCTCAGCCTCCATGCTGAGCCTAATTTACCCTTGACAGACCATGTCAATACCTGCATCATTTGTATGCAAGTTTGATAGCATGAGCCACTTGAATAGGTGCAAATTGCATCACTTTTGCTTAAAATAACACATTTCCCTTTGAGAAGGCTTTGCATTAAGTAACCAGTTTCCTACATTATTTTAGTCATTTAAAGCCAGAGTTCCATTAAATTTACTAAACTAAGCTTAGCAAATTTTGGTTTCATTTTCTGATGCACAGGTCCAGTATTTCTAAGGAAAGCAGATTTAAACCAAGACATTTATGTAGACGATATATGTACCTTCAGTGAATGCAAGGCGTACCGGCATTTTAAAACACATAAGAAGTTTATAGACAAGCTTACTAGTCAGAAGAGCATGCCTTGGCATTCAGTTTGTACTGTTTAATAAAATACTAGAAAGAATACAACTTACCTGAGCTATTATAGACAGAATGCCAACTACAGCTATAAATGCTGCAATGCTAGCAGATCCAAAACCTATAATCTGAAGGGAAGCAGAAAATACATAAAAGAAATGCCAAACACAATTCAGGACAATCACTAGCAAAGAGGTATATTCTTCAAAGAAAACACGATCCCTGCTTATAATCTAAATCCATACAGAAGCGTCCACTTCTGAGACCAATCCTTGCCAAGAAATCCATACAAGAAAAAAATGCCATAAAAAAGGAGACAGAGGAAGTCATGTGTCTGGAAATAGAAGTTCTCTATCCCCTCCCACAGACACAACAGCTCTTCAATAGGCAAGATCCCACCTTGAGACATACAAACTGTGGCGCTGAATGGGAGGAAAGTCTGCTTAACATTACGGACACACACTTAAGCTATGTCAGGGTTTACGCATCAGGAATCGAGTGTTAATCAGTTCTTGGCTTAGCAAAGTATCCTGCCTTTATTTTTTAAAGATTTATTTTGGCAGAAAGCAGGTTCCTAAGCAAAGTCTTCCAAAAAAAAGAGGTCATAGGTAATAGCTATGTAAACATCTTTAATAAGATGTGAACACACTGACATTTACCTGTCGTAAGTACAGAAAAAAGCTAGAATACTGGCCAGCCTCGGGCAGATAGGAGAGAAACACTGTAATGCAGATCGGGAGAACCGTAGAATCTTTTCTAACCTTCTTCAGAGACTGTAAAACAATGAAACAAAACAAGTGTTGGAACATTTGTATAAAGTCTCATGAAAGCATAAAGAAAGCAGAAGGTACATTGTCTTCTTTAATATCCCTTTTTACCCACCCATACGAATTAAAAAAAACATATGTGGAAACAGTTAAGCTGAACTTTAAGTTAGAAATAACCCTCTGTTATGTACAGTTTGTGAATCCAGTTCTTTTGCAAGGTTTCCGTTTGATTTTTGAAGCTAGTATTCAGTGCCAAATTACAAGTATTCATATAAAACAGAATCATATTGAGAGAAATGCATAGTATCTTCTAATTGATCTCCATAATAATCTGTTCTGAAAGATGCTAGCAAATAATATAGACTCCTGACAACTCTTTCTCTTTATAAATGATGAGTATTTTTGCTTATACATTTCTTATCTTTATTCACCCATAAGATGCATCAGTTTGAGTTATAAATAAATTGTGGAAATCAAATTCTTTAACTGCAGTCCTTCAGGCATGTCACTCATCTCTCAGTGTTCACAGTCGGTTCCCAGCAGAATGTATCTCATGAAGAACAATCACTCTTTCCTCTCTTAAGATAGCAAGGTGTAACACAAACACAAATTAGCTGAGTAACTGAATAAGTGAACAAGCATGGTGTGTTTTAACCCTTCCTACATATGCCTGTAGAAAAATTAGGCTTCCTAGATCAATTCTATTAAAAAGAAATCACATATAACCAAAAGTGGAATTCAAGAGTGGGGAAAGATATTACCAACCAAAAGTACAAAGTATAAAATGAATATGGAAAAGTTTTACAATATCAGGTTTTGGGGGCTGTACCAGTTTAAGAATTCTCTTACAATAAAAAAGAGTAAGTTAGTTAGAAAAGTAAAGCACTTTGGATTTCACAACAAACATTGTTTCTAATTCAAGAATCATTTAATCTGTGAAGTTTGGTTTGGTTTTGGTTTTTAACATTTAACTAGATCTTTTTGTGCAAGACCAGAGAACAGAGATTATGGTATATTGAACTCTCGAGCTACCGATAAGATTAAAGATTTCTCAAACTTACAAAATTCAATTTATTAATAATAATAATGCTTAATCATAAATTATTTATTAATTACTTATTGAAGTGCATCTTACTGCAAAAGGGTCTGCTTGTTCCCATGATATAGAAGCTCCCCATGAAGCAGGTCTCACTTTTTCTGGCAGAGATTCTGGTACAGCTAGCAGGATGAAGCAGATGTCCACAACAGCCACCAATGTGGCCACCAGTACAACAAGGTTATCTCCATAGCTGGCAGACAGGTATGCTCCAATAGCAGGACTAGTTACCAAACTTGCTGCAAAGGTGGCAGATACCTATGCACAAGAACAGTTCATAGGCTTGTCGAAGTGGTTATTCTGCCATTGCAAAAAAATGAAGTAACTTGCTCAACATCAACACCCCTCCCCACAAGCGTGGTTCTAAAAAAACCACCAGTCAAAATTTAAGTTAAAAAAAATAATAAAATCATGTATGACATTAAATATGGGTCCAAATAAGGTTTCTCTAGCCTCTAGTTTCTCCTCCACAGCCCAGCATACAAGACAGGACTTGCAGTCAAAGAGCAAGTTTGGCTCTGATTTTTAAATAGACTAAAATGTTTTTTGTTTTCCAATTTGAATTTGATGAGATTTCACTTAAAAAGTTGTTGGCACATTTAAATTTCTAAGTGAACCTGAGACACAACACTGTGGGTAATACACAGAATAATACATAATGCCATTGTTAACAGTTTTCATTTTAAATGCATAGCTACCACTGGATCACACAGCAAACTAGATGACTAGCTATGATAACTTCAACAACTACTGTATTGCTTCATATTATGTTGTAGTGACATGCAGCTACGAACAGATCACTTAATATATTCACATACAGCAGAACATGATGAAAAATCAAGTGCTGTAGTTAAATTTCACTATAAAAAGAATCAGAAAATGTTAGAATAAAGCTAGTTTGTTTGGGTTTTTGAGTTTTTAATTACCACTCTTGCAGACCCCAAAATAAAAACACTCTGCATCACTATTTTATAGAATCAGAACACAAGCTAGAAATATAGCTTTATACCAAGGTAGAAAAAAAAGGTAATGAAAAGGTGTAACAAACAAACTGATTTTAAAGAGATACAGACCTCTTTAAAACAACTGCACTTTTGTCTTTAAAGAATTTTAGATAAAGGTGTTTCTGTTAATAAAAAACTGTTTAAAGGCAGGCAAATATATGTTCAAAATAGACTTATGGACCTCTTTTTAGGCAGAAATAAAGTGGAAATTCCAGAACTTTTAAACCTGTTTTGAGCTATGCTACAATACACACAAGTATAGGTCAAGAGAATTAAGTCCTTTATTTTCTTAACTGTTAAATCAACATCTGATGAATCATATGTCCCTAAGACTAAAAAGAAAGGTACACCTCAAGATCTGAAAGTACAGTACAGTCAGCCAAGAATCAAGTCCCAGAATCTATCTATTCGTCTACCTGTATGCTGAAAAGAGATGCACAGAGGATAAAGGGATAAATGACATTCAAAGTCTAAGGGCATCTAGCAATGGGCCTCCAAAACCTAAACCAATACAGATAGTCAGGAAAGCAAACTAAGCAGGAATTGTATTATATGATATTATATTATAAACATATTATAATCATATTATTACTTGTTTGTATTAGCTGAACTATTTTCTTCTTCTCTTGCAAATTAAGAAAGATTGTGACTGAGTTACTAAAAATATTGTATTATGCATTTTAGCCCTTCCTGCCTCTTTGAACTATACAAAGTTACATTAAAAAGTAGTCATGTAAACAGAAAGTGCAATTTACAGGTGATGGAACAATACTGCCAGATCAAGTATTAAATAACTTGCATTGCCATTAACAACATTTCACGTTCTGCCTGCAAAATTTAAAATACTTTTTGTTATACATGCTCCTTATACAGGTAAAGTTGTCAAATTTCTGTTCTGTTCCTACAAGCACAGAGCAAACTGCACAGCAGTAAAAACTCTGAATTAGATTTCCCAAACTCTAATACAGTGCCTTGATGCATGGTCCCTTCCTTTCTCTATCATCCTCAGTACATTAATCAGAAAACAATCTGTGCATCAAAACACAAGTTCAATACGGATGTCATAATCAGACCTTTTTTTCCAACTTTAGTGTTTCTTACCAGTCCATAGGCTGTAATTCTTTCATGTTCTTGTGTTACATCAGCTACATAGGCAAATATTACAGAAAATGTAACAGAAAAGATTCCAGATACCGAAATCATAGCGAAGTACCACCTAATGATTTAAAAGCAAAAATTAGAAAGTTTAAGATAAGACCTCATGCTTTTCTCTTACTAATCAAGCAAGTTTGTATTTAATCTATGAGAACTGCTCCTCAAGAACTAACATAAAACTTTACTGGAGATGAATGATTGTGCAGCCACACTTAAATATAGAATCATAGAATCATAGAATCATCTAGGTTGGAAGAGACCCTTGGGATCATCAAGTCCAACCATCTACCCTACTCTACAAAGTCCTTCCCTACACCATATCCCTCAGCACCACATCTAATCGTCTCTTAAATGCATCCAGGGATGGTGACTCAACCACCTCCCTGGGCAGCCTATTCCAATGCCTGACCACCCTTTCTGTGAAGAATTCTTTCCTAATGTTCAGTCTAAACCTACCCTGTTGGAGCTTGAAGCCATTCCCTCTCGTTCTATCATTAATTACCTGTGAGAAGAGACCAGCACCAACCTCTCTACAGTGTCCTTTCAAGTAGTTGTAGAGAGTGATGAGGTCTCCCCTCAGCCTCCTCTTCCTCATACTAAACAGTCCCAGCTCCTTCAGCCTCTCCTCGTATGATTTATTCTCCAGGCCCTGCACCAGTTTCGTTGCCCTCCTCTGCACTCGCTCCAGCACCTCGATATCTCTCTTGTATTGAGGTGCCCAAAACTGGACACAATACTCAAGGTGTGGATAGGAAAACAGCCTTTTAATTTTTTACATTCTGTTGTTTACTTAAAAAAAAAAAAAAAAAAAGATGTGGCTCCTTCAGGACATGGTACCTATAAATTTTCACACTCTCAAAGGAGAAGTAGTTTAAGTTATGATAAAGGAATTTTCTTAGAATTCAGTTTCTCAAAAGGTTAACAGATAAACTTTCATATATAAAATGCTTTGGAAGCTGAACTCTGAATGCATTTAGTGTACACAAAGGTCTTTTGTAATCCTGCTTTTCACAATGAACGTAAACGAAAATGAAACCAAGTCAATTCTGCTCAGTTAAGACTTCTAAATTGCCTAGTCACAGAGTTAAAAGATTTCACTTCTAGCAATTATACTTTTCTGTGGTCAATAAATTCTAAGCTTCATTTAGCTTTAGGAATATGTTTATGATAGCATTGTCTGTCCTCAAAGGGAAAAAAAAACTAAGAGCTGAGCTTAAAACTGAGTTAGACAGGGCTATACTTGTTATACTTTTTATATACTTGTTATACATTTTATATACTGTTATACTTGTGTGAATACAGTAACTAAATCATATTCTATAATTTCTGCTTTTAAGTTATGCAGTTTTAACACCTCTTACACAGAAAAGCTCCAGAGTAATGCAATCACATCTTGGAAGGAAACTGGCTTTCTCTTGTCTTATTGTCCCTCTTCCATTTGCCCAAACTACACCTCTGACTGAACTTCTTCTATGTTGACAAGCTCACTACTGCAGTCTGTACCACTTACCATGGACTTATCCTCATTAATGGAATTGGGGCACAAGTGAAGAAAACTGTAAGAAGGAGGAAAGATTTTCTTCCCCATGCATCTGACAGAGCACCTATTAGCGGAGCACTGAGAAAGGACAAAAAACCCTGTGACAGAAGAAAAACAATTAATACATCTATATTTAAATTTCCAAGTTTCACTTTAAGCACAATATAAAAAAGGGCTAGAATTATGATTTGATTTGAAATTAAACACAGAATTGCAGACAACTGAAATTGTGCACAATTACTTCTACTTTTCTGTGATTCTGATGTTTTGTTTCAAATCTATTAAACCTGAGTGCATAAAAAAAAAAAAAAGAGGAAGCACGTATTTTTCAAGATCACTTTGAATAAAAAATTATCACAGACTGATAAAGCTTCTTAAAGCTTTTCAAAATCTACAGTGTAGTTTCACCAGTAGTTCATCTTAGCCTCTATCATGAGATTTAGTGCTAGATCCCCAAACTAAATTCCCCTCCAATTTGGACTATCTTCAGGGAGAGTTTTGGGTAACTGTTCTCTGAAACAAATTAAACAGAACACTTATCGCTTTATATTATACATTTGTCATGTACAGGACATTTGTAGACTGCAAGAACAATGAGGACCATTTGAGCAAGCTTGAAAACTTGAGACAGTGGAACAACATAATGACATTCCAGTGGCAAATGTCAGACTTACAGGTACAGTTGTCATGGAAAATATTGACAAAGGATCAAATACTAGATTTTTTAGCATTTCATAAAGTTCTAGATTTAGGCCTTAAATCTGTTCTGTATTATACAGAATTAAAATACACAAAGCCTTTCACAGGTTTGTTAACTGCAAAACCTCCAGAAGAGATACATTGTCCTCCTAATGAGTAGATTGTTCTCTTATGAACCAGATCTGCCATAAATCCAAACATTAGTAAATACATGGTTCTGTAAGCACCTCAATACACTGCAAGACTACTCCAGCTAACTTTAGGTAATGTCTGCTATTCCTGTATACTCACCTTCAAGTTTAACATGCATACAAACTACTGTGCTAAATCACTATTATGCCACATCCCAGTAAACAGTTCCGATTCCAATGATTTCAGTTAGTAAATTGAGAGCAAAAGCTACAAAGCCAGACCACCAGATCCTAGGAAAGTTAGATGCCTTAGTTGAAATTAATATTTTTGCTCCTTAGAGTTATATTTCAGTACTGACATGTTCTGCTGTCACCCAAAACACTTTTGACATTTCATAAAAAGCATTTCAAACAAAATATTGGACACTGAAGTGCAAGCTCACTCTGGTCTATGCTCCACTGTTTATTACACCTGTTAGAGCAATACATACATTTAGACCATTATACTAATGCACTTTTCTACAGATCCGCTCTGTAGAAAACGTGTAGGGAATACTCCACTCATGATGAGTATCACTAAGAATGAGACTCATAGTTATACCGCACTGTGAATGAATAGAGTTGAAAGAAAACACCAAAAGGAACATGGCCTTTGTTTTCCTAAGAGAAAAAGGCAAAGTTAACGTCCTCTTTCAGTTTGAGACAACCCACCATGAAAAATATCAAGACAGCAAGTCCACCCTAAAGACATCATGTTCTTACAGCTAAAACCACTTTCGACTTGTTACAGAACACAACGGTAAATAATTTCTGGGTACTATAAATTAACTTAGTCATAAGTTACACTAAGTGCTTTGAAGCCTCTCTGTAAGATTGTTAACAAAGAAGAGACTTTCAAGCTTTAGTTCTGGTAGAGAAATTTTGCAAGCTTTTCATTGTGGCAACAATCCCAGCAAACCACTCTGTGACAGTGGTAGAAACAAGCTATAAGCTGCCTTGAATATCTTGACCATCACAGCATGCTATAAAATTGATTTTAAAAGATCAGAGGAAAAAGAAAATAAACAACTCTGATGAAAGTTAGTTTTTATACCACATCTTGGATAAAATCACAGCATTTAAATGCTTGCTTTTTTATCTCAATGGTATCATCATGGCTGCATTAATATCTTTTTTTATATAAATCATCATTTGGAAGCAGACATTAAAAAACGAGCTCCATTCTAAGAAGGATCCTTACCAAGATTACAATAGCTACAACAGGTACCTATTCAAATGAAAGGAATTTAAACTTCTGAGAAACATTCTACTTGTTTCAAGATGCAGTATATCTTGAACTAAATGCAAGAACACAACCATTATAAAAAAAAATGGTTTAAGAATTAACTACATCTTCAGTGTTTTGGATATTCTCATGGAGAATGAAGGACAGACAAATTAAAATGTAGTAAATGTAGGAACACACAAAACATCTAGGTCAGAGGTTTTAAAATATCTTACCTTAACACCTTGAATAAGGCCATTCATTAAAAATGTATGATGGGAAAATGTTTCATGTAAGACCTGACAGAGGAAAAAAGGCAATATTTGAATGAGGAGAGACAGAAGAAAGTTGTTTCGAAGTTTAAATTTGATTTGTAAAACAGGATAGCTTTATTGAGAGATGTTAAAGAAATATCTTACCCCAGAATTATATTCTTTATTTCTCTTCACAAGAAAATATTAACAAGGTTTAATATAAATTTATTGGCATAAATCTCACTGTTCGCACAGATCAACTGTACTGCAGATATAGTTTGGTTTGGGGTACTTTGCTCCGAAAGAGGGTCAATGTAAGCAAAAAGCATCTTCATGTGATACAAATCACAGAATGTTTGAAGTAGATAATCCCTCCAATGATTGACTCAATCATTGTTATTAATTAAGAGTGAAAATGAGATTCATAACTGTCAAGAAAAAAAAGAATGCTATATTCACAACTGCCCATAAAGGGCACTGAGAAAACTGTTTCTCAACAAACTGCACATATTCAATAGTCATGCCATAAGAAACACATTGATGAACAAGTAGATGCTTATAAATACTAGCAACGGTTACGAGTGTTTCACGTATGGTTTAAGTACAGCTATGAATTAATTTAAGGTTCTTTGCCAGCAGTCTTAATTCAAGGTCAAGCATGTTAATCTATATTAAATAGATTTACCATAAATATACAAGAGAGATAAAAGGCCTCACAGGTGTTACTGTGTTGATTAAAAAAGATATTGTAATGATCAAAGTGTGTACACACACACACTTTAAATTCATTTACTATTTTTGTCTATACAGAAGTGCCAACAACTAAAAATTTATTTATAAGCGTATTGAGAGAGCCACTAGCCTGAAGAAACACAATACTTTAATGTCACTGAAAAGTGTCAGCATCATTTTTCAAGGATGACTAAGATTCTCAAATTGTAAGTTCAAAAAAAGGTAGTTGTTCCCATGTTAACTCCTGGTCAGATAATTCTCCTTATTTACATCCCCTCTTCATTCTCGTCTCATCTTCTGCTTAGATATTTAAAACAATTCTGCACCTGTTTGACCACTGATTTTATGATATAAATGAAGAAAAAAAAGTCAGGATTCAAATTAGAGATCTAGAAAGATATCTTCCAAGTCTAAAAAAAAAGGAAGCAGGAAGCTCACAGAGTCAAATCTAATTACCTTTCTGTAAAGTTTTATCCAGTATTTTTCCTGGGAAGCAACCACTCCTGACGTTGGTTCAAGCTTTTGAGATTTCTATTACTTTATAGACAAGAAAAATGCAGGTTGACAAACTGGTAGGAGGAACTGCCTTACTCATGTTCTACCAATAGAAATATTTACATACTCCAAAAGAGATTACATTGAAGACAGATCATGCCATTAAGTGACTAAGATTGCTTACAGTGATTTACTAATATTGGCTTTCAAGTACTTAAATGAGAGTAATGAATATAAGCCTTGGATAGCCTGTGAGCAAAATAGCCTTTATATGCTTTATAAACACTTTGAACCTTTTCTTCTCTAAGTATAGTGTCACGTAACAAACACTACAGCTTTGCTAACAGATGTCAAAAGGAGTGAAAAAGTATTCTCAAAAATGAACTTCAAATAATGTCAGCTATCACAATATACATACAATCTATTTTGATAATACACAACCCAACATTTTAATATGACTGAATGTCAACAATGACCTGGAGAACCACAACACAACCACAAAGAACTTGAGTTACCATAAGCTTTGTTCAACAGGCCAGACATTTCCATTTCTGCCTTTCCCATCGGATAAGCCTGCTTGAACAAAAGTGGGCAGCTGGAAGTTCAAAGCTGAACCTTGTTCATAAGCTCTACATGACTAGTACTAGTATTGCTGGTTGATCAGCAGGCCAAGGTAAGTTACCACAAAACAGAACAGCGCAAAGTATCAAACCAGATCTGAAATCATTTAAAACAAACAGCCGCCTTTCAGTGTGTGAAAAGCTGCTTACATATAAAGATGATCACCCCAAGAACACAGAAATAAGTAATTTATACCTGTGTAACGTAAGCTACACCATTATATGCAACTCAGTGCTTTGAATTAGGCTTTCAGTTCAATGCAATTGCCTCATAAGTATTCAAAACCACGTAAGTGAGGAGCACAAAATTCAAAACACAAGACATTCAAGACTGTGATTGCTCTGAATCCACATACTTCAGTCAAAGTAAGAATTTATCTTTACATTAGAGGCATTTCATAATACTAACATTAGACACCATGCAATGACAAATACTAATATCAAGAACCAGCATTTCAGCTGCATGCGACTAACAGTACAAACTCATATAGAGTTTTCAACTATTTCAACTGGAGTACACCATTGAAGAACTCACCTAACAACAGGGCGTTTTTTGAAGACTGCTTAAGAATTACTATTTGCACGTTATCCCCTTAAATGAGAAGTGACAAGCTAGGGCAACTTGAAGTTGAGCATTTTAGTTAAGAAAAAAAGGAAAGGAAAAAGAAGAATCAGAAGGACCACCCAGTAAGTTCCCCATATTTTGACAACAGTAAAACAGCACACAGGATGGTAATTTAGTGAGACATATACTTTATGGAAAATTATTAACTGTTAATATGGACTAATTTATCATTAAGCTAAGTTTAAAAGATCAGTGATTGTCTTTAGGAAGGTTAGACAAACACCTTTCAAGAGTTACGTAGATGATTTTATTTGGAGTTTGGGGAAGGCAAATAATTAACTCCAAGGTGTTTCAATCCCACAAAACCTTGCTTGTCATGTGTTCAAAGTGCTTGCAGACATTATCTGGTGAAAAACTGCACTAACAGACTTACGATGACTTCTCTCAGGCAGGCCTGATTCCAACAAGTAAGACCCAAGTCATTAGATGGAAGGTTTCATATTCTATTACCAAACATTCAAATAATCTATTCATCTGGAAAGTAACTGCATTCCAGAACAGATTAAATATTTACATAATCCGTTTCTTGGATGAAAGCCTTTATATTTTACTTCAAGTTACAAGCTGGAAAACAGCCAGCCCACAATAGCACAGAAAGTTTACTATGGGATGAGTAGTTTATTCAATTGTTATGACTGGAAGATTAACTGAACTATTAAGTCTAATAGAAAATAACATTTTCAGAGAGACTTTCATCAATACATTAAATTACTGTTACTCTAAAAGCCAAATAAAAGTTAAAGAGCAGTTCAGTGTTTTGCTAATTTACTTTTCACTATCATTTAGTCTTTCAGCAGCCCAGATCTCAGCTACAGTATACTCCTACTGCAGTGTTGAATATTAGGACTCCTGAAATTCAGTTAATGAGGTAAGCAGAAATTGTAAAATAAATTAAAACCCCGATCCCTAGGAATTAGCAAATTAACTTTTGTTATTACTGCCAACACAACAGCTATCAGTGATACTTACTGTTAGCATTGGAGTTGTCAAGAGCCCCCAGGCAAAGAATTCTAGAAATATGACCACCACTGCATGGTATACACTTGGCCGACCAATTCCTTGTTGCTAAGAAAGAAAAACAGATGCAGTGGTTGTATACATCTAGTTCATTACATGCACAAAGATCTCTTACAAACAAATTTTGAGCATAACCAGCTTTCACGATGACCTAGTACCAAACCCTTGAGAACAATAAGAAACCAAACAAGGTGGAGAAAAGTTATTACAAAACAACTAAAGATCTCCAGGGAACTTGAAAAAGTTTGTTCCCTCAAACTTTTGCTGACTGAAGAGAAATATTTTCCCCATTCCTGCCATCCCTTCCAGTGTGCCTTTAGGCTTCCTGCCCTTGAGCACTATTCACAACCCTTCCACAGCAGTGTGACAAATGGGGTAACTCTCCCTGCTACCTCCACAAGTACTCCACAATAAAAAAGATCTGCTTTATGCAGATCCCATCACCCTTACAAGAAAACTATGACAAAGTACATAATCAGAAAATCACCGACTTCTGTATCTGAAACTGTCAAACCATGAGAAAAGATGGAGCGGCTTATGCCATCTGTTCAACTGCTTTCTGTTGACTGCTGACCAACCAATTTCATGGTTGTGTATACCCAAAGGCTATAGACCCAGTTCTACTGGTCAGCAAGTAATCCCAGAAGAATTAGCAAACTATGGAAGTGTTCATGATGCTGTGAAACCACTGCCATTCAAGACCCGAGGACTGGATCCCCGATGAGAGACCTGAACTCTTTGTATTTAGACAAACCAGGCAGAACTCCTGGGTAAAGGAGATTAAACCAGAACTGCTGCTTTCTTTCATTTCTACGTGCCCCTTGCCATACCAACTGTTACAAAGTTGTTGGGTTCTAAAATTACTTTCCCTTTCCCCTAATACTTGGCCTGTAGAAGACTGTTTTACAGTGTTTCTAACAAATACAAAGCCAAATCCCATAGGATCGGCAATTCTTAGAAAGGAGCAACTACAGCACTCTTATCTAGTACTCCTACACACTTGAAGTTTACCCAAAATAAAAAAGGACACTTTTTGTGCATGTTGCACAATTTAATAACACAGGATTCAGTTGAACACACGTCATCTAGTGGGACATTATCAACCAGATTGTATGACTTCAACAGGTGGAGAGTAGGTAAAACACGAAACCTGGGGGTTCCCACTGAACCCCAAAAAAGTCAAGACAGCCTACGATGGAAGCAGAGCAGAGACACACACACTTGATGTTTCTCCCCTGCTCAGTACCTTGCATACACATTGGTCAGAATTACAGGTTTAGAAAACACTTGTATGACAAGATTAATTTAAACTAACTGCATATAGGAAAGATTTTTAGAGAAATCCCTGCTGCCTGGGCAGTTTAATTGTGCAGATCTCTAATAATTTTTGAAACTATCAGAGTTTATAAAAACCTGTAGCAACAAACTAAACATAACTCAGATGGCATTTTTTTCTAGCTAATAGGATTCAAATTATTTTCTATGTTGCAGCTTGCTTCAAAGCTTGCGGATTTGAAGAAAACAGTTCTCTTTCTGCTGGGAAATAATATGGTAATACCATAGATCAAAGATTATCTTTTCGAAGGCCCATAACTTTCAAGCACTTTTAACATTTCTCTGTGGGATATCATAGAATTTTTAATCTCTAAATAGCAAAGACACCAAGGATTATGGGGAGGGAAAAAACAATAATCTTCCTCATATACAAAGTCTGCAAGTACTTCTACATAATGTAATAGGATAACAATTTTTAGAGTATTTTTGTTGATAAGATGTATGTCAGTCAGACTAGCATTTAACACAGACTACACTGAAGCCTGAAGATCCCTTCCACAGTGGTTTCCTCTGGAAAAAGGCAAATTTTACAGTACAGAGTAGATAAGGGAGTTCCCAGCCTTTACCCCACCTCTAACTTACTCCCGGCCCCCCTCTCTCCAACCCACCCCATATCACTGAGCATGATGTTGGAGCATAAACTGCTGGTTTGCATTCAGCAAACAGTTCTAATGCCACTAAAAATGAAGTCTTGCAGTGGTAATTTATTACATGCAAATTTGATCTGAGATTTACATGGTTTACCAGAACAATGAGGTACATAAATACTCAAAAAGACATGCATTATTTTTTCCTCAGAAGTAATTGTAAAATTCCTGTGAAAGAAAAGTATTTTGCTGTATTGAGCTTAATTATTACCTCCCGGTGATTAAAACAGTCTGCAAATTATTTTTAGCAGTATGATGCAGCTTACAGATAGTTGCACTGAACTACTAAAAAAGCAGAAATCTCTATAGCCTCTTGTGCTTAAGACATAACCTGGAGAAGTAGAATTTAAATCCTGAAAGGACCGTGCACATGTCAAAATGAAGTGAAGCATTCCACGTGAGATATACTAATAGCTACCTTATCTATGACCCACATAGACTGTAGCTGCTGATTTTCAGTTTTCTATACAGAGCCCCAAAGCCTAGATAATTCAAGAACACTTATGCAAGTAGCTGTATCAGGAAACTAAACCCATGCAAACAGGCAAATTCACTGACATTGTCAAATGGACCAATGCACATAGTTACTTCCAGATGCTTATCTTTTTTTGTGGGTCCTAAAAACTCAATTTCTAATCAAGCATCAAGTTATTTTCAAGAAAAGAAAATAGCTTATGATTGATCATGTACACGGCCTGGAACACAGGTAAAAAAAAAAGGTGATAAAACCTCTTCACTCACTTTGAAATCAAAGAGCTTTCTAAAAACACTTCACACTTGTTTTTAAGATGCTGCTAACCCACAAGGCTTATTTCTATATTGAGAAAATACTTTGCAACAGAATACTGTATGTAAACTACAAAAGAATGATCTTGAGACACACACAGTTATAAAAAAGAGTTATAAACAGAAAAAAAAAGATGTATAATTGGTTTATAAACGGCAAAAAATGGTTATAAACTTGAAGCACAAAAAGCTTTAGACTTCTTGAACTAGACAATATGGAGACAACCTACTGAATTCCTCCTCAAATTTTGAAGTGTTAATATTAAAAATTAAGTGCTCTTGGGAAAGTCTTAAAATCTGTTACGGGCTTATCTTCTATCCACACAGATCTTCATACAACACCCCAGTGTGTGGGCTAAGAAAGTAGGTATGACCATTATGATTGCTTTCAAATGCAGATACTAGTCAAGCTATTATACTTGCCTAATCAATAATGAGCAAAACATTATGTAATCTCAAATGCTTAACCATAAATGTTTAAGGCCATCATTTAAAATATCTGAAGTCCTAGAAGTTCTAACAAAATATTTACTATTTCTCCAATTTTACACTTCTGCTCCTTATAGGCTCCTCTGCATACATACCAAAACCACTTTTTTCTTCTGCCTTTGAGGCAGAGTAAACCCAAAAGTTAACTTGAAGACAATAGAGAGAGCAATACAAACCTTTTTTTTTTTTTAAAAAAAAAGCAGAACACAGCTGATGAACATTAATAAACCTATGAGAAGATGTCAAGATCATAAATCCAGCTGGTGAAGATTTTATGAGCTGGTGAGCTCATAAAAAAGGGGGGAAAATTGTAATCTATTAGCAGTAAGAATACCTTACCTTAGACATTTTGAAGGAGAGCTTCTACACTTCATCCTAAAATATGTCACATAAAGATGCAATTTTATAGCCAGTCCCAGAGCTTCATAGCCAAGCTAGAATTCACAGCATTCGTTTATTCACACAACTTTTAGCTATTTATCTGTTAATTCAAATCTGTAATTTAACAGTTAAAGTTGTTCAAACAGCTACAAAAGCACCTTCGCATCCAATTTCTAAAACACTTAACTGTTTGTTTCTCTTAAGCAATGTGCTTGCTTCAGAGCAAAACCACTTCTCACTGTCCAAATCCTGAAGTCCTCCAGGGTGCCTTTTCAAACTTCCCACATTTTGATGAGGGCCACATAATTCTGCTAAACAGATTAAGAAAAAGACTCGATTGGATGAATACAGTAAACTTTTTTCCTCTCGTGAGGAAGAGCAGAGCACACTGCTCACAGAGCTGGGCTTTCTCTGTGCTGGAAGGGTTTGGATACCCAACTGGAAAAGCCTTAGGCAACCTGTTCACAACTGATCCTGGCCTGAGAAGGAGGAGATCTCCCTGAAGTACCTTACCAATAATCCTGTTATCTCTCAGGCAGATAACATTCAAACTCAGGTTAAACTTCTGAATAGACAATCACAGCAACTTGCCTTTCTCCCCTCACACCCTCCTCCAGGAAATTCTTTCCCACCAGGCAGTGCGCTGTCTCAGGAGAGCCTGCTAGTTGCTTGTTCTCCTTCCAGTAGAGACTGCTTTGCAAACAGCCCTTTCTGTCCTACAGTATGTAAGCTAAAATTCAAGTGCATTAATATGAAGAGTCTTCTTACTTTCTGTCCTGGGTCTGGCAGGGATAATTCTATTGGCTGTGGCCAACAGGATGAGGTTCAATAAGGCCAAGTGCTGGGTCCTGCACTTGGGTCACAACAAGCCCATGCAGCGCTACAGGCTTGAGGAAGAGTGTCTGGAGAGCTGCCTGGCAGAAAAGGACCTGGGCATATTGGTCAACTGTTGGCTGACCATTACCCAGCAGTGTGTCCAGGTGGCCAAGAAAGCTAACAGCATCCTGGCCTGTCTCAGGAACAGCATGATGAGTGATCAACCCCTGTACTTGGCACTGATGAGGCCTCACCTCGAGTACTGTGTCCATTTTTCGACCTCTTACCACAAAAAAGACATTGAGGTGCTGGAGTGGGTCCAGAGAAGGGCAACAAAGCCAGTGAGGGGTCTGGAGAGTAAGTCTTATGAGGAAAGGCTGGGGTTATTCAGCTGGGATTATTCAGCCTGGAGAAAAGGAGGCTGAGGGGAAGACCTTATTGCTTTCTACAACTACCTGAAAGGAGGGTGGAGCGAGGCAGGGGTTGGTCTCTGCTCCCATGTCACAGGCGATAGAACAAGAGGAAATGGCCTCGAGTTGCGCCAGTGGAGGTTCAGATTGGGTATTAAGAAAAATTTTTACACTGGAAGGGTTATCAAGCATTGGAATGGGCTGTCCAGGGAAATGGTTGAGGCATCATCCCTGGAGGTATTCAAAGCACCGGTTAAAATAGTGCTTAGTGACATGGTTTAGTGGTGTGTGTGTTTCGATTTTTGGTTTCGTTCTGTTTTTTTAATCAGAGTTACACTGATGGTTGGACTAGATGATCTTAAAGATCCCTTCCAACCTAGACAATTCTATGATTCTCTCCAGGATCTAGCAGGGACACAGATATTCCCCATCCCATGTGAGCTATGCCCTGGGGGCAGCCAGGAGCTGGCCAGGGGAGAGGGCAGGAAGTTGCTGCTAGGGAGCGGGGTTGGACATCCCCGGGTGCAGCCGGTGAGCAGTGGTACCATAATTGTGGTTGTACATTCCTCTCTCAGTGTTATTGTTGTTTTCTTGTTCCCTTTGTGGTTCTGTTAAACTGCCTTTGTCTCAACCCATGAGTTTTGCCTTTTTCTTCCAATTCACAGAATCACAGATTTGTCAGAGTGGGACGGGACCTCTAGAGATCATCTAGTCCAACTCCCCTGCCAAAGCAGGATTGCCTAGAGCACATTACTCAGGACTGCATCCAGGCAGGTCTTGAAAATCTCCAGAGAAGGGGACTCCACAACCTCCCTGGGCAGCCTGTTCCAGTGCTCTGTCACCCTCACTGTAAAGAAGTTTTTCCTTGTATTTGAATGGAACTTCCTATGTTCCAGCTTGTGCCCATTGCCCCTTGTCCTGTCGCTGGAAACCAGCTCCGTCATCCTTCAACCCACCCTTTAGGTACGTGTAAACATAGATAAGGTCTCCCCCTCAGCCTTCTTTTCTCCAGACTAAAGAGCCACAGCTCTTTGGGCCTTTCCTCGTAAGGGAGGTGCTCCAATCCCTTAATCATCTTAGTTGCCCTACGCTGGACTCTCTCCAGTAGTTCCGTGGAAGGGAACTACATGAGGGGTAATTCTCCCCTCATGGCTGTGGTTGGAAGGCCTGAGAGAGCGGCTGCCACATGGTTCTTTGTTACTGAGGCTAAACCAAAACACTTTCTTTTAAAAGAAGCACCTTCAGAAACATTCTTCCCCTACAAAAATTAACTGCTACAAGTATGGTTTTCAAACAACGACCTGCACTGCAGTGCACTTATGTCAACTCTTGCGCTTTCAAGAAAACAAAGAACTGAACAGAATCAGTAAAACATTTTGAGAAATATGCTTTCATGTATGAATCATTCAGACTTTGAAGTTCATGCCAAATTATAAAGTACATTCCTTTTCCACATTTATCTTCACTGCTATTCTCTTAGTTTCCCCTCAAAATTCAATGATTTCAAATGCAAACTTTTCCTTGTATGCTATACGACATCACTATTTAATCATTTTAGCTTATTCTAGTTCAAAAAATTATGCTACTAACCCATCTCACCACATTATGGATGCTCTTTCATCTACACATATTACCCAGATAGCTCTCTCTAGACATATTGCATGTTCACCTCTTCCTAGTGTCTATTCTCTTTCAATCAGAAGTATTTAGCAATCACCTTAATTCCAACTGTTGTCCACAAATGCCCCATTTGTTGGAACTGGCAAGAATTCACTTAAGTGTAAAAAGCACCCTAAAGATCTTAGATGCCTTTGTCTCATGAAGCAATCACCAAGTGATTATGTGTACAAACCCCAGCCTCAGACATGTAACTTGTAGGCAGTGCAAAAATAGCCTGAACACAAGTGAAAGTATTTTCCAATTTAGGGCCTATATAGTTGAACACATTCAAAACTGGCCAGTAAAAAAGGTGAAAGCAAAGTGATAAAGTTCACTGATGACAAAACACAATTCACATTAGAAAAGTAAAAGTTAGAGGGCAATTGTAATGAACATCAGAAGCTGATGGAATCAGTAAAACAAATTAAATGGCAGATTAAAATTCATGTAGATAAATTTAACGAATAAAATAATGAAAAAACCAGTTTTGATTCCACATATAGGATGACTACTACTTTGAAACATGATCCTGGAGAAAATAGTTCCATAAAAGACACCAGTTTAGCACTCAGCAGCGGTTTACAAAAGTGTATTCAAATATACAACTTGTCAGGAAAAAGATTATAATTACCTTACTGCATAAACACATGGTGCACCTGCCTTGCTAATCCTCTGCTTCTGGTGTTCTAACCATTTTTATTAGACCTACGTAAAGATCCTCCCTCTTATCCTTTGTTTTGTTCAGAAGCTTTAAGCAATACACATTGTTGAATAGTCTATTTACAAAAGTACAAATGAAAGAGGGCCAACAAAAGGACAAAGAACAACGTCAAAGGTATAAAGGAATGCCAAAGTATTTCTTCCAAGCTGCAATCAAAACATCTGCCAAAAGACACAACTGGGATTTATTGAACTGGGAGTGACATGAAGCGTGTGAAGAGAAAACAATTGTCACTGTCGTCTTATACTAAAATACAAGACCGTAGGTAAAGCAGGACCTGAGACTGCAAATTTAAATTCAATGGCACTTCACCCAATTTACTTTTGTGGACTAAAATGACTTGCCAGATCATTTTTTTTCTGCTGGGAACACATTCCTGTTTAAGTTTTGACTGAACAAGCTTATAAAGTAGGAATCTTCTGAGAAGCATAAAACATTAGAACACCATTTCTGTTTCAGTCTTTGAGGCTGAGGCCATCGGGGGTAGGAAAAGCACCCAAGAGAACAATCACTATACGCCCTGCCACATTCTAAAAGCTCAGCTTTAGACAGTACTGCATCTTCTAATTACACTGCTTCTTATAGAAATAATATATAAGCAGCATATTGTGCTACATCAAGTTGCTGAAGCTTTCTTCCTAAAATGTAGAGATGTATGTCACTGAGCAATTCCTTAAAAAGCGCAGACTGCTTAGTTAATTCACATGCTTCTCCATGGGACAGATACTCAAACTCATTGCCTAGTGGTTAAGTTTGGACCTTCAGTACTAAAATACCAAGTCTTACTTCTATAATTAAGTTTCTATTGCTCTGGCCTCTCATATTTCTTTCTGGACACAAAACCTTCCAGATTGCTAGAACCAAGAGGATCTGTAACAGCACACTCAGAATAGCTAAACTGCCCTCTCAGCATGAATATAAACAAGAGCGATTTGTTTTTCAAGATAGCAGCTAATCACTCATGCTAATGGTTCAGAGTTCAGACTCAGTGTTAATTTAACATGATGAGAAGACTCAAAGTGATATCGGCAACCTTGAGAAGGCAACACTGCTTATCTCTAATTATTCAGATTTATAGGGAAAAATAATTTTTGTCCAAGAGAAAATAATGCTCCACCAAAGGACTAAACACCCAAACTGCCAATTTGAACAATGTGCTTAGTACTAGCAATTCAATTTAAATCCTACAAGCAAGAAGTTTAAGAAACCAGATTACTTAACTGAAAGGTGTTTCAGTAAAGTCTCGTAACATTTAATCACTTTTCCTCAGTTCCATCATGCTATATTTTTATTAAGCATTAAAAAGAAAAATGCTAGCAGCAAGAGTAAAAACTTGTCTTTATTTGGGTATATACCAGTTGTGCTTTGCTGTCTAAAACAGTTTAATGAATAAAGGCTGGCGACCTTCTGAGATGTACAGTTTTAACTTTCAGAATGCTTTCTTTATGTTTCTAAAAAACACAGAACTCTTGGACTTCACAATAGTGGAGTCATTTTATAGTGTCCAAGAACCTGAAACTAATGTATGATTAATTCTCAAGGAGGTATATAGGTATGTTTTGTCCTTAGATATCCCATTTGAGGACTTCTCCCTTAAGAGCACTTTATTTAGACAGTACTGTACTGTATTTTACAAACAAACTAACAATAGGTTGCACAGAAATTAAGTACGTGATATGAATACTCTGAATGTCATGCTATGTTTTATAATACCAGTGTTCATAATTCAGATGGAACAAGACTGCGTAACCACTTACAAAATGTCCACTGCATCATTTACTTCATTTGCTGAAGGGAAATCAGGGTAATACAGTCAACAGAAGCTGACTTAGTTCCAGTGGAATTTACTTGAACATACTATTGTTCTTATTAGTTTTGAGCCACTAAGTCAATTCATAAAAAGTCATTTGTTCAGTATTTATATTTTAGTCCTTCAATTCAGTGAAGCCAATGCATTCAACAGGGTGAAGCTAGTTACTGATAACTCAAAAACCAGAAGCTTTCTACTCCCAAGCTGGAAGGGTATGGGAAGAAAGTCTTGTACAACCTGACAGACTTAGTCACACTCTTCCACTTTGCTCTACCAATCTGATGTGACAGAGAAGAATCAGAATAAAAATTAACATTAAAACATCCTTCACAGTCCAAAGAAGAGGCTCGTGAAAATTTCAGTTCTGCATTTACTACTTCGTCAGTGGCCCAAAGGACAAGCTTACATTTTCAAATGCCAGGGATGCACTCCTACTGATATCAAAGAGATTTCTGCAATTATCTAAAGCCGTGATCCAGTCCCTCTTATTTTATTCTGAATAAACTCTTTCAATAAAGTCTAGCAGAGAGTTCTAGCAATATGACAGCCACATGAGAATCACAGGGAAGAGTAGGAACTTCAATAACAAAGTAGGAAACAGACTATTTAGTCATGAATTGTGAAGCAGATCCTAAGCTGATTTAAGTTCAATTGTACTACTACTACACCGATGTATAGCAGAAGTTAAGGCTAGAGCCCCATGTCTTTCTCTCTTGTAAGACACGCATTACAGGAATACAACGTCCCTCAAAGGCACAGCTGGGAGGGAGGGGACAGAGAAGAATACCAAGGAAGAAAAACCTGACATCATTTTATAAACTAAAAATTTATGTCACTTAGAAGCTAAATTTTCAAACTGATAAACCAGCATATTTTAAGTACTCAAAAGCATTATTTTAACTGTTAATCCACCTTTAACAAACATTCCATCCATAAATAAAAAAACAGGTTAGCACCTTTGTCAGTTATGGATTTATTTGCCACTTGAGTTTTACTCTTCTTCAGTGAGAAAAAGAAATCAAAGTTCTTTGACTTTTTTTTTTTTTTTTTACTTTCCCTACCTCTACCCTCCATTTCATATTTAAATAAAATAATCGGTTTCTCTTTCATATAATAACATCATCCATTATTTCTTTCACCAAATCATCTGTGCTGATAAAATAGAAAGCTTACCTTTCTTAACTAAAATGTTAACAGGTCTCTTCTTGCATTACTGCCCTATTCTGACTTCAGATCAGGTTACTGCATCATATATATCTAGAGTTCTAAATGGGAGCTGCTGCACACAAACCTAGGACAGCAAATACACCATAAAGCAGACATCAGCTGCACTTCTTCAAGGAGCACAACCTGTTTTTTGGAAGACATAACCGTTTCTAAAAGAGAACTGAAAGACTTAAATACAGAAGCCATCGGTTACAAGAAGTGTGAAGCAGTCACTTCAGAAATAACTCACATGAAATAACTTACTTGACTAAAGAATTCTATAAAAGGATATTTCTTTACATTTCCTCTGGGTTAATCACATATAATACCTTAATACCCTTATCAGATATGAGTAAGGCACAAAGAACCTACTGATATCAAATGGATAGTTTCAAGATTTTCACATTCTTGCGCTTTAGCCATGATATTGCATTAATGCAACACTATTAACGCTCAGCTAAAGATATTACAAGTTCATTCACTTCACGTTAACATATATCAGTAAACTATCCTCCCTCCAGTAGCAGAGACGTTTATCTGTGGGAGGGTAGGTGACACATGTAGCTGATGTTGGCTTCCTGACACAAAATGAACACTGTTTTAAAACTTTTGGCATAAGCAATGCTTTCAGCTATCTCATTTTGTGAATAAGCTAATATTAAACACATTCTTCAGGAATACCTGAACATGAATATAGAATAGGCAGCTAGCAAGTCAAGTTACAAACAAAATTGATGTGATTTTCAACTTGCCAGAAGACACTTATGATACCCGACTTTGCCTAGTTTTGTACCTGTACCCCTTCAAAAATTGCCAATGATAGAAACATCTGTTTTGTTACTTTGTGTGTTCCCTTGGGTTCTTCTACTCCTATCTCATCTTCTGGGCTTACTGACAACAAAAGAGGATGGGTTATATCATCTCAGCTGTGACCATCCTGCCTGAAACAAGTCACCTGTCCCCACCAACTGCAGAAAGTTCAGGAAGTGTCATCTCAGATCTGTTTTTAAAGCATCTTGTGAGCATGCATGTAACAAAGGGAAAGGCCACCTGAAAGACATTTCTTCTGAGTAGTAATAGTGCACCACTGCCACACTTACAAGCACAACTTTTCTAGAGATGCTTTCAAGTGAGAGCACAGACCACTCCTTTCCAGCTCCTTTTATTAAGACATGGAAAAACAGTTAGTTATTAAAATTGCATAATTCTACGGTTTCAGTTTACCAAGAGGCACCTCCTAGATCTCCAAAGGAAAATTATGCTTTATTTCCAGGCACCTCACGTTTATATATTTTAAAAGAAAATTTGTTTACAACCACCTGCTTACAGGTGTCGCCTCTGCCCGGGATAAATTAGTGACAAGTGCCCCGGGGCTGGCAGAGACCAGGCGGCACAGCCACCAGAAAGGCCGGGGCCAGTCCGGACTGAGATGCCGCCAGCGGCGGCTGGCAGGAGCCCCTCACCCTGCCGCACTTCAACTCCCAGAAAGCTCCCGGGGCCACGAACGCACCCAGGGGACGCTCTGCAACATAGCCGGCCCCTCACGGCCGCCACGGGTCGCCCGGCCTGGCGCGCAGCGGTTCCCCTAGGGCCCGCGGCGCTCGACGGCCTCCGGCGGAGTCCAGCGCCCCCGGCCCCGCCCTGCACTCACCGCGCCGCCGCCAGTCCTCAGGCCGACCCTCTTCACCAGCATGATGCAGCCGCCGCGCCTGGCGCCGCCGCCTTCCCCCAGCGGGCGGGGGGGCCCCT
>JAHREE010000061.1:2213999-2256425 GCA_033628505.1 Tringa tobata
CCCCCCCACCCCCCCCTTTACGTTGGCAGTACTCGCGGCCTGCTGCGGGGTGTGTGCGCGTCAGGGAGACCTTGGGACGGCCAGGGGGGCTAAGTGTTGAGGCATGCTGTCTTAGGCTGCCCCGCAAGGGTACCCCCGGTGACGGCTCCCAGCGTCCCTCCGAGAAAGTGAATTTCCTGCAAACTAGCGTCCTTGCGTGTTTTCCTGAAACCTTGCTGGGCGCCTTGGCTCTTATCCAGCGGGAATGTGTAATTGTGTGCTTGCTTTCCTCGTGCTATGAGGCCAGCTAGTTATCATAAGTAGTATCACAAGTTATCGTAAAAAGTTAAACTGTGTGCCTTTTAGTTCAGCAAATGTGCACATTTTGAGTTACTTTAGTTCTGACAGTAAAGATTATGACCACTAACAGACCATGAAAAATCAGTCCAACAGGCCAGCTGCCTGTCCAGAATAAGCTGTTCACCAGAGACCTCAAAACGTTTGCACATGACCAATGCTGAGAGGCTTTCATCCTGCAGATACTTCATTCCATCTTAGCATGTTATTAAGCTCAATTCTTTGTTTTCCACTCAGGTGTTCTCCACTAAGTACCAAGCTGTTTACGGGATCAGAACTTTTCAGTTAGCTAAAATAATAAATGTTTACTTAAAGTGCCATTTTCTGTTTGCTGTGTATATATTTTGTCAGTGTATGTGCTTGCTAAGTACAGCACATTGTGAAATTTATCTTCTATGGTACATTGCACAGCAATTTAACAATTGTTCTCTTTTAGCGAGTGTTGACTTGAAGGCATGTCTCTATATGACCCTTTTTTGAAGCTCTATTTTGCTTAAAATAGACATGAGCATTTTAAGAGAAACATTGGTACAATGAACTAAATAGATATGCAAAAAAATTCTTATTATATTCTTATTATAATACTGAGAATTTTTTTAAATTCAAACAGTTTCCTCAGTTAGAAAGGTATGAATTTATAAGCTTAATATATACATTTTTGTAGGTAGATGAGTTTCTGGCTACCCCATCGGGTTCATGTAAAAAATATTTGCTTGAAATCATCATTGTATTTTGAAAATTTCAGCATTGAAATGTTTACATATATCACTTAAGTATTTAATCCATTCATATACAAATAAATAGAAGGTCTTCCATCAACTTTCATGGCTGTTGATTCAGGCTTAATATACAGTTACAAGTAATTTTATGTAATTATGTCCTTGTGCCATACAGAATTTGAAGTTGGAAGAGTTTTGTTCACATATTGAGCTAGGTATATCATATTTGTTAAGAACTGATTAACGATATAACTGGAAACAAAAAGAAGGAATAAATACTCTTTTACAAAGAGTGCTCAATTTTGTGCTCAATGCTTTTTAGACTATTCCTAAGCAATATTTTTAAGCTATCTAGAGCAGGGATTAATAATGAAGATATAAAGTTTGTTTCAGAATGCTATTCAGCATAATCAACACAATAAATAGTTGTAAATTAATATAATGAATGTGAGCGAATGCTAAAATGTCAGCTGAAAGTGTTGAGGAATGAAGATGGATCATCTAGGGGAAAAGAATTCTAATCAGTCATTGGGTTTATAGATCTCCAGATTTGTTATTTGTACTTCAGAAAGATACTAGAAACTGTACAGATAGTTTTCTGAGTTCTGAGAGGTGGTTAAAAGGGAAAACAGAAATTCTGAAAATACTAGGAAATAACTAGATGAGGAAAATACATCAACATACCATGCATCCATGAAGTCTCTATGCTGTTCTTATCCCCATCCCTGAAAGGAAGTAATTAACCCACAAAAAAGTAAAATGTGGAGACCAGGGTGAGCAGAGTTATGGAATGGCTTCACTATGTGAGAGATAACTGAGAGTAGGGAAAGATATGACATCAATTATAAAATCCTGACGGGTGTGGAGAAAGTGTCTGTTATCGTTACTTAAAATTCTCTTATAATGCAGGAGGAGGAAGCACTAAATGGAATGATCAGGAAACAAGTTTAAAACAAACAGAAGCAAATGTTTTTTCCAGTCAAATTCTCATTAAATCATGGACCTCATTTCCACAGGATATTTTGGTTCAAAAGTACAAACGGTTTAAAAGGTAGTTGCACAAATTTGAGGAATGAAGTTCCATTAAGGGCTACTAAGCAATAGAAAGTCCCTAAGCTGCTGGCTGCACAGTGGGGGGTGAGTTTGTTGGAGAATCCCTCTCCTGTTGCTCATATTTTTCGCTCTTTCTGGAAGCATGCACTAATGTCGCAGAATCAGGACAGGAGAAAGTTTGGTGTAGCTCTGCCTGTCTACTCTTTTATTTTAAGGCTCAAGTCTTGGCAGTCTTGCAAACTCTGTCTTTAAAACAAGAACCACAATAGCAGTGTCTCACCAACTTTGCAAGTGTTCAGCAGCTGGTTGATGGAAGTATGACTGCCCCATTTGTGTCACTGGGTGTATGCTCTCTAGAAAATTGATGGAAGTATTTATCTCAATGCTGATAGCATTATTACTGATCAAAAAAATGTGGAAGATTGCAAAATCGTTTGAACACAGGGGTGATATTGTTGGTTGGGCCCAGCTAGGCAGAGCTTGAGAAAGTGATCCCTGAAGTTTATGAAAGTACTCTGTCCTGGCAGGATGATGATAAAGAAGCTCTTACTTGGTGAGCTGTCAAGCAACTTGAAGGCTCCTTTACTAATTTGCTCTAATTGCCAACATTCACTACTTACCCACCCCTTGTAATTTGTTAACTTCCTGTGAGCGCAGACAACTTAGAAGGAAATATGACAACTCTGCCTCCACACCCAGCGCTCTCCCAGCCTCACATCAAGGCTTTCCATCCATTCCATGCCTCCCTGATGGCCAGAAGACAATAATCCAAGGTCAATCATGCTGGCATCCACCAGCATTCTGCCCACAAGTGCCTCTCCACCCTACCAATATGGCTAGTGCCAGGAGCCCAGCTCCAGGGTACACAGTTGTCATGATTCCAGCTGGGATAGAGTTGACTTTCTAACTAACAGCTGCTATACTGCTATGTTTTGGATTTGGGCTAAAAATAGTGTTGGTAAAACACTGATGTTTTTGTTGAATGCTAAGCAATCAAGGCCTTTTCTGCTTCTCACACTGCCCTGGCCAACAAGTTGTCTAGGAATGCACAAAAAGTTGGAAGACACAGCCAGGACAGCTGACCCAACATGACCAAAGGAATATTCCATGCCAGTCATGCTCAGTATATGAAGAATAAGAAGGAAGGGGAGACATTCAGAGTTAAGGCGTTTGTCTTCCCAAATCACAGTAACAAGTGATGGAGACCTGCTTTCCTGGAGATGGTTGAACACCTGCCTGCCAATGGGATGCAGGGACTGAATTCCTTGTTTTGCTTTGCTTGTGTGCATGGCTTTTGCTCTAACTATTAAACTGTCTTTATCTCAACCCACAACTTTCTTCTCACTTGTACTCTTCCATTTCTCTCCCACATCTACACTGGAGGGAGTAAGCAAGTGGCTGCACAGTCCTACCTCGTGGCTGGGATTAAACCATGACACCAGTGAAAAAGGGGACAAGGCTCCCTTTACCCATGACTTTGGGGAGCTTCCAGCTCCCTCTACGACCACCCAGGTCTTGTGCAGAGCTACTGTGGCACATGCCTGGCTCTGGCAGTGAAAGGAGCTGAACTGATGCTGGAGCAGACAAAAGCACAGGGACAGCTTGTTCTGGACTTGGTCACCAGGTGTGGCCAGGTTCGCGCCAGTGGGGAGCAACAACTGTCCATGTCTCGGGCAGCCTTGCGGGCACAGTCCAAGGAGCAGTGTGTGCTTTGCCCCTCCTTGCTTCCAGCTTGCCTCTGTGTCAGTGCCTGAGGGCTTAGCCCTTGCAGTTTAGAAGGGAGGTTCAAGTTTGGAGAGTTTGTGGATCCATCTTTTCTTAATCCACAAGCATTTTTGTTAGGGGATACTTAGTGCCTCTGCATGAATACACGACTTTTGATGAGGCTGTGATTGGCCCAAGCTGTTTCCTGGGTAACTGCTGAAAAGCAAAGGACCAGCAGCTGCCCTGTGGCATGGCCATTCAAAAGGGCTAGTGCTAGGAGCTCAGCCCCAGTGTACCCAGTCAAAAACTGGCAAAGATCTCCTTTTTTCCATGGCTGGCTGTAACACTACAGTGGGTAGGAGTTGATGCCCTACCTGTTTTTACTGTAGACTGTTGGCAACTCTTCAACTCAGTGGCAGAGGAGGGAGAGGGCAGTAATGTGCCATCATCTGCTTCCCTCCCAGTTATCCAGCTGTGGTAGAAAGCAGCCACCCTCCATTGCCCCAGGCAGCCCATGCCTCCATCCCCTCCCCTCCCTGGCCTTGCTCACCTAGCTAGTCATCTGCCTCAGGAAAGGGGTTTGGTGCTGCCTTATTTGTCATGTAGACTGTTGGCAACAGTACAGCTCAGTGGCAGAGGAGGGAGGGCACAGGAGTGTGCCATGGTTGTCATGGATGGAAATATTTGACACAGTTATGATTTAGCAGCAATTCAAAAATTATTAAATGATTTGAGGAAGATTGACAGGTTGAATTTTACCAGCATTTAAGCACTAAAGATGTAAGGATTTACAAGATGATTTAACAAAATGATTGAACAGATTCAAAAATGACAAGATTCATGCTAACTTACCATAAGTTATCCCACATCAATACATATGAGCACAAACGTACAAACACACACCAATCAGGGAATCACGTATCACCCACCCCTCTGAGTTTTTAACTGTTTACCAAAGATCCCTTCCCAGTGGGCAACTCCAGTGAGCTGATGGTGCCCCTTTTAACTCCTCCAGAAAGTATTTGGATCAAGTAAAGTATAAGAACACCCATATTCATAAGAGCTAATGTGTATATTAGAGACGCATGGATCGACAGGTGGATGAAAGAGAGGCTAACCTATAGTTAAATTTCCCTCTTCTTCAGCTTGGAGTAAATACTCAAAATTCATCGACATTCCTCAGCGAGTGATAACAGAGAATCAAGAAGCTGGACTTGCCCTGGCCTTTTAATCCTCAAGGTGTCTGCCTGAGCAGTGTCCCAATGCAGGGGAGATGCTGGTCACAGCCCTCTGCAATACAGAAGAGCTCATTTAGTGTCTCAATAGAACTGTTACTTACAAGGTCTGAGATAACTGACTTTTGTCAGATACTTTTCCACAATAGGATATTCTGGTGCTTTCCAACAGTTGTACAAGCCCAGAACTTGCTAGATCTTGAAGTTCTGATCTCTTTGTAGCCCCCTCTTTGGACTACAATTATGACCAATTATTGTTATTTTTCCCAAACAGTAGGAGTCATAGGAGGCAGGTGCACTAAAGGGTTGCCGTAATGTTCTGGTCCATTACTCCACCTTTTTCCTTCTTTTGTATTGGACCATTGTGTGTCTCAGGTAATGGGATTTCAAATGGGAGACAAGAGAAGTTTCAGTAAACTCTTGTGTCTTCTATTACTCAGTAAGGAAATACCATGTTCACCAGTGCTTCAGGCATGCAGCAAGATTGACAGTCATGCCATATTTCCAAGGCACCTACACATCTATCACTGTGCTGGACCTTTGTGTGTGTTTACATCTTGGGACCAGTTGGTAATCAAAATAAAACAAACATTATTATGAAAATTGCCACATTGTCAGAATATGGCTTCATCAAGAAAGATCCAGGTCGCAACAAAAAACTTTTAATTATTACTGTTCTGTATTTTAAAATTGTCTCTACTGTATACAGATATGCGTATGTCCTGTGTTTGTTATGGGTTTTAGTAGTAGAAGTGAATGATAAAACAACCTAGGCTAAAGTGCTGAAGAATCCTATTGGCAGGAAATGGCACGTTAGTTACTGGTGCCAGTGCTAGAAACTCAAATGCAAGAGTTCAAATTTAAACTGAAATAAGGAAGATGCTGTTTGACATTTATCAACACAGATCCTACTTCATTTAAACTCAGCCCCGGATGAACTTATGGCTGCACATGATAGATGGAAATCAAAACTGAGCCTTAACTGTAGTGAGCACTACAACCTCACTTTATATCACAACAGTCAGCCATAAATAGCTGTCGTTAGCAGCTTGCATAATTTAATAGATGAAATAAAGACTACAGAAGTCAATTTCAAGTAAAGAAAAAGGCGAAGTAGGCAGAACATGTATGCATGTATTTTAGAGTCAGTTAAGAAATCTTTTTTTTTCTACACAGAATTGAAATTCTGTGTAATTTTGCACAGATATAGTGAGAGAGCAAAGAAAAGGAGACATTTTGCACAGTATGTTCCCCTTCCGTAATTACAGCCAACATATAGTCATGTAATAAATACTGCAGCGGCATCAGCTCTGCTCTCTGTTGCTTCCTCTCCAAAAAGCAGCTGAATAATGATAATGATTTTTACTAGGACTAAAAGTGCTGTTTCAAGGAACCAGTTAGAAGTGTTCTGCTTCACAGCACCTCAGGGCAAGACATGAAGGGGAGCAAACAAAACCAGAAAATTTTATGTGTAACCCTTTTCAAACAAATGAAAAAGTACTCTGTTCTTAAAGTGGTGGCACTTATGGCTGCTTTCCTTCCTAAGCAAAATGAGAATAATTAAGAAAGTCTGTCTTTTATTTCCTTTCCCAAGTTAAGGAGCAGCTTTTGTGTAGGGAGTCTTATCCCATTTGGCACACAAAATATGTTTGCAAAGAATCCCCTTTTTCTGTGGAGATTTCAATCTTGTCTTCTCTCTGCTGATCTGGTGGATGTACATTTTATGTCACAATACACTTGACTGGCTTCCAAGGTCCCTAAGGATCCAAAGAACTGAACCCAATGTTTTGTACAAACAAATGTGATTTCTAGACTGCAGTCTCAGGACTTCCTCTGAAGACACTAATTCTTGCCCTTGGAAGAAGCATAAGCTGACATGTCCTGAAAACTATGGAGTCATAGTGCTGTCAGCTAACATCTCATTGATTTATGAGAAGGCCAGTATGGATCTCTCTAAGCATCTGTGTATGGTTTGAAATTGTATTCCTTGCTGTCCTCCTTCCAACAGGCTTAAGTCCCTGTCCCCACTCCTACCTATTTCCAGATGCTAACTGTGTTTTCTTTCTCTTGTTGGGAGCTCCTAAGTACATCTGCAGTGTTATTTAGCCTATTGTCTGTAAGTCATAGATTACTCACAAGGCAGGAGAAGATAATTTCATAAAATATTGCGATTGGAGAAATAGCCAGTGCCCTGAAAGAAAGCTGGGAGTTAACTCATGATTACTGTGTATATCTTCTGGCATCCCAGCCCAAGTGTCACATTCTTTTTTCAGTTGTCTGCACTTAATTTTTTCTAATTTTGAGATAAACCACAATTTTTAAAATAACTTTTTATTTACTTACATGACACACAGCAATGCTCAGCTGTCTTGCCTGCTGTGTAACAGTAGAGGCATGCAGGTTTGTGTGTGTATTTTAAAAAGGCTAGGTGTTCTATCAATTAAAAATGTTGAAGAACACTGGTGTAAGGGAATAAAATTTAGATGGTGTGGTGTGAGGTTTCCAGCTGTGAATAAGTTAGAGACAGCTGTTCTTGTATAATTATGTTGATGTATTCATGAGCAATTTTCCAGCGCAATATGCCGCACCAAAGTAAAACACAGAATTTGCTGGTGCAGCTGTCGTCTAAGCTAGGCAAAGTCCTGCTCTCAGTGTCAGGCTTTGCAGGGAACACACATCAACAAAACTGCTATGCCTGAGTGCAATAAACAATCTGACGGCTAACCAGAAACATACCACAGTAAACATCCTACAGGAAAAGATCACATTTGTTAACCATTTTTCAATCATTTGTAAGGTTCCTTAACATTACCCTTGATTTATACCATTGTGTTCACTGTCTCTTGCACAGGCTTTTTCCATATGAAGCCAATTTGTCTAACGGAAAGACAATTCTTAAAGGAAAAATTGAGTTTTTAATCTTAAAAGAAGTAAGAACATCTTGCTACTTCTCACTTCTAAGAATACTAAAGCTCCTCAGAGTATCAGGTAACCAGAACTTGCAACATTCCTATGATGTTGCTTAGTATTACTTCCTTTTAAAAGACAAAGAGGGCAAGAAACAGAACTGGTTCAGTGTTTTTGCAAGCTTTTGGTTAGATAAGGCCCAGAAGGTTTGAGCTATGATTCTCAGCAGTTCCCTCTGGGCTCTCTGTTTATTTGTCATTTTAATATGTATTCCTTAAATAGATGAAATGTAGTAAGTACATAAAACTTGTGACTGTTTTCTCCTTTCAAAAATATTTTGTATTGTTGCTTGGAATTGATTACATGTAGTGCAGCCAAAAAAAAAAAAAAAAGAAAGAAAAACATGACAGCCAAACAGCTGCATGGCAGGGAGTCCTTTACCATGAGAGTCATGTGAAAGGACTGTCAGGATGACAGCTGACCTCACTGTATTTTGAAATCATCTGTTTCTGAAGCACATATTTATAATCCATGTAATCATTATACCAGTGTTCCATTTGGCCTGTAGCAGTCGCTGTAGCAGTCATCTTTCTTTTTAATTTTTCCACTTACTTCATAGACTTAAGTCTTAGATATAGATAAGACATGTGAGATGACTCATAGATTAAACTTTCTATAGTCAAGCGAATTAACTGTCTGGATTTTTGCTCTCTCTACATGTATATTTCTACTAGTTCATCATTATTTTAGAGATAGATGCCCTAGACAGAAAAATAGATCAGATATTATATGTAGCATTTTCAAAAGCATTATAAGGGTTCAGTATACCAAAATGGCATATGCATCCTTAAACTATATACCTATATGAAAATCCACAGTGTTTAATCACAAAAAAGTATGCAACAATTAGATATGTGTAACAGATAACATAAAAGAGTAGCACAGGCTTCCTTACTAAGAAAAGCTTAGCAAAAGTTTCTGTAAATGTACTTAAATATATCAATCGCTCTGAACAACCAAGTATAAAAGAAGACGGTATAAAACAATCAGACTGAAAAATTAAAATTGTTGAAATCAATATAAAAATTAAAGAAGAACAAAATCTGGGGAAATACAGCTAAAATCCAAATCTCCATATTAGTCAAATTGAAGGAAGAATAACATTGTTCCATTTCAACAGCAGTGATGAATTACAGGTAAACAAGTTTGCATCAGGTTTGCATAGGTTTTTAAGCTATACTAATTTTCTTTAAATACACTGATAGGTTTCTGTTTTTGAGTTAAGAGGTACTACCTTCTACTTCCCCTGATTTAGAAATACTTTCATTTTTTTGTGGTGCTTTTTTAGTAACTTGGAAATAAAATGCTTTTCATGTGTTTCCTTACAAACTCTGTCATGAGCAAGCAGCACTGGGGATTTACACTGCTGAAAGATGTGCCTAAGGACAAAACAACACTTCTTTTTTAGCTATTCACCAATGAATTGAAAGTACGCACTTCAATTCTAAAAAATCAAAGGACGGGGTTTTTTCTGTAATTCTTCTGAAGTTCATAAAATTATTTGCAGACTTTCTAATATACTGAAGAGTAAAAGGGAACGGTTAGATGCAAGCAATGTTAGGGTAAGATTTTTCATCAGATTGCTGATGAAGTTTATTATGCCTGAATCCAATAAGTGTTTTACATATATGATTTGCTATGAAGAATAAAACTAAAACCATGCAGATTTTATAGAAATTGTACATATTAACTCAGGAACTGTGTTATGAACCAGTCATTCAATCCTTATTTTACATTTCACTGTAGTAGAAGGAAAGTTATATTTATTTGCAGAATGTACAATGCAGGATGCTGAAGATTGCCTTCCGGGAGTCTACTGCTATGATCTTAGTAAATACAAATGTTCAAAGTGAATTCTATTTGTAGTTTAACTAAGGCAATGTCAAATGCAAAGGGCTGGGCTTTTTTTTTTTTTAATCTTTACAAATATAACATTTATTTCAGTGCTGTTTTTGTAATCCAAACTGGTCATGAGAATTGTCATGTCTGCTAGGGCATATTCATCTTGTGCCCTAGTAGATCTCCCTATATCCTTATCACCTCCAAAAACATCAGTTATATTATTAATATTATTTTAATACATACTAGAATATTCTATACTAAAATACAATATTAAATACTTACAATCTATGTTATACTACATGGCAAAAGATTTACCAATTGCCTTAGAATGTCGTTACTTTACGAATATGAAACCTTAACAAAGTCCATTTTGGATTCCAAAAGCACAGTATGTTATAGCAATTTTTGCAATAAATATAATTCTTTCAGGCATTTTAGTTACTAGGCTTTAGCTAGCTCTACAGAGATAGTGTGTTTCTTGGTGTTTTAATCGAATGAAGGTAGATGTAGGAATTGGTTTATTTTTTTATTGGTGTAGCTGCTGTAATTCTACAGCTTATTTCCCCAGGAGCACAGGGACCTAGCTGTAATGCAGCTTACTTAGGAGTGCTCTTTTACATATCTCCTTACTTCATTCACTGAAGGCAGCTTCACTGAGTTGGTGAGGTTCCTTGCTGTGAGCTTTCTGAATAAAAATCTAATTCTGTGCCATATGTCAGTTCTCAGTATACAGCATTTCAGGTCCCACTTCAGACTTCTTAGCTTCACAGAGGAACATAGCTTGAAACAGTGACCAGAACAGATGCTCAAAACAGGTACTATCAACAGTATCATTTTCAGTATTCATGTGAAAACAGGAATTTTAGCAAATACACCTTCGAAAGTGTTGCCAGATGTTGTGTGTAGATGTTGGTGAAGAAGTATCTTAATAATTTCCAAAATATTGCAATCAACATCAGGATAAACACAATATATTTTGAAGTTTCCCTTTCCTTCACCATCCTGAGAAAACACTGAGATACTAAGAATAAGTCATCCAGAGACAGGACATTTCAATGGGATATGGGATACTCTGACAGAACAAGCATGTGAATCTGAGTGGTCCATAGCTGATATACCTACACACCTACTAGACTATAGATTTATTCACTCTCTGTCTCTCTAATTGTCTGCTTATATGTCAATTAATATAAATGGAATAACTCTGATTGGGAAGACCAAGAGATCAATCCTAGAGTTTATAGATGTGCTTTATAAAAGGCACATACAACCCAAATACAGAATATTGATGGATTTTTGTATTTCCTGAAATAATGGGACACAAAAAGGTAAAACAGCTCCAGCAGGTAAAGCAACCTTGAATCAGACAACTTCTTATCTGAAAATATGTATATACATTACAGGCTGCTTCTTCCATGTAGCAGGTAAGTCCAGCTACAACTGATGCTCCAGTGATGCCCATGGATCTGGCTAGAGAAAGGAAGAGAAACATCACTGCAGACAGGTATTATTGAGTGGCCAGTCACAAGACAGGCAGTGAAATATTTATCACTGAAGCAACTGTGAAGAGGGAATAGGAAAAGAAGGGCCAGAGGGCAAAATCTGACCTGTTATATGATGTGCTTTGTATGTGAATGGGGTGGACCATGGGGACTCTGGAACTAATCTAAGGGTAAGCCCTACAGAGAACTTTTTTTTCTTCTTAACTTTCCTGTTTCTTAATGGATGAATGACTTATTATTAAGGATAAGACCCACTAAGTCTAGGTTGCTTCCTGTTGCCATGGTGATTACAAATGTTGGTTGTGTTTAATCCTCTGATAATGAGCAGCATTAAAATTCTTCAGCTTTTTATGATGATTATTTACTGTTACATGAGCAGTGTGAGAATGCATTTTTTAGCAGTAGAACAGTATGGATGCTTAGGCTGACAGAAAACTTCTTGTACATTGGGCAATTCTATGGTATTGTGAATGCAACTTACAAGCTACAGTACTGGTACTACAGAAGCTCTGGTACTACAGAAAGGACTGTGGAAATTTTTTGGTTGACCATGTTTGTAATTTGTAGCAGAGTGCACAACCCGCAGAGTGTTCAGTCAGCAACCTTAACCGAGTCTATTAGAACTTACTCAGAATTTTCCCTAATGTTGAGCCAGATTTGAATTGATGCTTCATACTGATGAGAAAAAAATGTATTGACTCACTTTGCTTTTGGGTAGATGGGGATGCAGAATACATGTATAACTTAATTTACATTTTGGGGGGTTGCATTTTCTTCCTATTGCTATTTACTATATATCTGCCTTCAGGGTTTTATATCAGTCTGAGTAGGAGAATTTTGCTAGCATTGTTCATGCAAGGTAACGTTTTGCACATTTTTGTTTAGATCTTTTGCTTCGCTTTCCTTGATTTTTCTTTTTTTTTTTTATCAATTATTATTCTGAGACTAAACATCATAGATAAAATCTGTCACTTCCAAACATAAAATGACACAAATTATGAAGGTCAGTCAACTTGATATGTGACTCATCACCACAGTTGTTTATGAAGAAGAAATACAGGATTACACTCATTATACATATGCTCAAAAATTTCTGAGGAAGGAAAATAGACAGGTCAGGACTCTACAGTCATTTGCTGGGATCACGGAAATGCCATTGTTGTGCAAATGCCACGCACTTCTGCCTGACCAGAGAGAAAATAGACTCCTGGTTTTTGTATACAAAATGTTTGTGTCTAAAATGAACTGTTGGATTTAAAAGTTGGTGGTAGGCCTATGAGAATTCACTGCCTTTTCTTGATACAAGTTTATTGCCAGTGCTGTTAAAGAAGAGATAATATGGGTTTTTTTTCATTTTAAGCAAAAGAATATAAATCTGGGCTTGATTTTTTGAATGTTCTGTAAGACACAATAATATGGGTTGGTTTAGATATGTTTATCTAAAACTTACCTCTTTTTGCGACCTAAAGAAAAGTTGTAACTGTATTACTACATATCTTTGTTAAATTGCTTATCTCCTAAACTAATTCAAGGTTAGAGCTGTATGAAGAACTGAAATAAGAGATCTTAAGCTTTCATGTCTTTATTTATTACCATGTCTGTTCAAATCTTACTGCTTAATATTGCCTAAAATGGCTTTTGATGTATTTCCAACGTGCCAAATCTCCCGCCTGCAGCTTAAACGTTCAAGAATCTTACAGTCATAATTTCTTCATTTCTTTTTCTCTCCCTGGCACTTACCTCCTAAGAGTTATACCATCACAGAATCATCTGTGTTGCTCTGTCCTTTTTACTTCACCCCTTTCGTCATGCAGCTGGTTTCCTCTCCTTCACTATGCCAATCAGAAGCCTCTTTACTGTTTTTCCTAGATCCTTTGCAACTCTACACTGTTATTTTCCACCTTTTTTTTTTTTTCCTCTTGCTGTTATGGAATAATTAATGCATCTATATTAGTATGGAAAAATATTTTCACATTTATTATCACACATTCAAATACAGTCGGCTGCTTCCTCTGTTTGCATTTTGCTTCCTTCTGTCCCATCTGAACTCTCCCCCTATTTTTCAACAAATACACATACCCTCTGCTGATTATATTCTTAGACTGTGGTTCTGTTGTCATGTTTAAAACACTAATCCAAACAGTATTTAATTTAATTACTATAATAACCTGCATCTCCCTGAACTCTTCTTAATAAATGTGCGCACAGCAGAAGAAAGGTAGCTAGACTATAACCTCTTTCCAGCTTCTCTACACTTCCAGTGAAAGTTGTTAGGGATGAGTGCTCACCAATAAACTGCTGTGACACAGACAAGCCAGCAGGAGGTGACTAATATTAAAAAACCTAACCAAACCAAAAAAACCCCAAGCAAACAAACAAACCCCAGCAAAACTGCACACACCCCTGAAAGAAAATATAGAGGAAATTAATTTGGATACAAATCAGAGCTGTGGAGACACAAGCAAGACATTCTGAGTGCCTCAGATATGTATGCCATCCACTCTCAAAAAGGCTGACACCGCAAATTGGTTTTGTCCTCCATAAAAGCAAATTTGTATCATTGAACCAAACTCAACTATCTCTGTACACACCAGCCCTGGTCCCCTCCCATTCCAAAATGATGAAAGCAGAGAGAGGTTTTTGTGTCTCCTTCTGTTCTTACTTTGTTGCTTTTTTAACCTGCTGGAAGATAAAAAAGCCATTATGTCACACCTCAGACACTCCAGACAGCTCAGCTGTGGTAGGGGAAAGTGTGTGTGTCCTACTATCCACTATGAGAACTTAATTGATGATCTGAACGTGTTCAGTCAAGTAAATAAAGCCATGAACTCTCTCTGTGTTTAGAAAACACGTCTCACAATGCTGAAACAATATATTTGAGTTTCAGGGTAAGTCTGTGCAACTGTAGGAAATATTGCAATCGGAAATGGGAAAGATAAGTTTGCACGCACAGCATTGCATTAGATGAAGGAAACCATTAATATCAGGTTTACAAACATTTATGTTTATCCTATATAAACATGAATTACTTAATAAATGTATTACTCCCTCCCATGAGGTCAATACAACATGACACTGAAGGGCATATATATGTAAGTCCACATCTTTTGTTACCATTAAGAAGACCATTTAAACAGCTGGATAACTTAAGACACTTTCTTTTTGTTTTGTTTTGGTAAAATATTGGATTGTATTGTATATAACTATTATTTTTTTAATGCTGCTAAAATAATTACAATAACCTTTTGGATCATTAACATTCTTTTTGTGCTGCCATACAGAGTCCTCCTTTTTCATTAGAATTTTCAACTCCTGCAGAGAGTACAAGTTATAATCAATTACCCTTCTGTTACTATGACTTTTGCTTTAAAACTGCAATTTGTATTTCAAAATCCTTTGGTTAGATCCCTGTTAAAACCACTAGTTCAGCATGTGGTAGCAGATCAATGATGAATTATTTTAAGACTAGCATATTTGAGAACAAAGAATTATTTCATTCAAAGTTTTAAAGTAAAGTAAGCTCACAAATGATGAAGAATTTACCAAGTAATTTCAGCTGCAAGCTAAAATTAAAGGTCCAAGCACAATACATAGGGTACAATTATTTAACTGTCTACTGGAAAAATGTAACTTTTTTAATATTTAGAAACATAGAAACAATATAGTCTTATTTTTAAACTGACACGGTAATTTAAGATGCATGCTTGAGAAGCATTTATTTGGAAACAAATGGAATACACCCGTACTATTAAAATTATCCTCATTTTAAAAGTCAGTTAATGGGCCTTAGAAATTTATATTCTGGAGAATAAGGTGAAACAAATTGAAGTCAAAATAACAAATTCTTTGACAGAGGTATTACATGGATGCATAAGACCTAAGGTAAGAAAAACATTCTTCTTCAAGTATTTCTGCAATTTAAGTAATAGGAATACTTAATTGTCCTTAATAAATTAGTGTATCACAATAAAAGAACTGAAAGAGGACATTTTCAATGCTGCTTTAAATGCAAATCACAAAGCAACTTCATTTTTTTGTCATTACCACTGTGTCTGTAAGGCAGTTCTAACAATACTGGTTTTGAAGCCTGCAAAATCTTTTATTCTCATAGAATGAGAAATAACATTTTGTTATTAACATTCTGCAATACACTTCTTATCATGAGAGATATGTAAGTGATAAATGTGCAGTCAGTGTAGAAACCATTAAAAGAGACAGTACAACAAAAAACAAAATGAAAAATTAAAGGTTACTGTGTATGGTGTGTCAAAGGGTAAAAATTTTCATTCATTCTTGAAATAGCATCCTTGCTGGTTTACTTTCAGAGTGAGGCTTTCATACAATTTAAAATTAAAGATTAAACCCCATTAAGCTTGACAAAAATATGTATGATGTAATGCTGCTAAACCTGCAATTCAGTTGGAAACATCCTGGGGAAATCTTTTATCACCTACTGCCATGAGAAAATGCCTGGAAGAGCTGAGCCAGATTCTTCAGGTTCTAAAGTAAATTTGAAATGAAGATGGAATTTGCAGTCTTTGTTAGAGCTTTTTTGAAACTTCATCAATACAATTTGAGTTTTGACTTCATTCTCTTGGTGTATCAATAGATGTAGCAACATACATGACAACCATTTTTAAAAGTTTTTATCAGACATAATGCTTTTAAGTTTTGTTTAAGGGAATTTGGGAACTTGAAAGAAATATGATTTTCGCATTTCTCTAGTATTTGAGCAGTATTTGGGTATTAGTATGGGTACATCTGTTAAGTATTCCATCCGTGGTTAAACTAATTGCAAGCTCTAACCTTTGCACAACCTAGTGAAGGTATAACCATAGTAGCAGCTTGACAGCCCCAGAACAGGGTCTTGGAATAGTAACTGACAGCAAGTGTTTATGATTATTTCCCTTTTTTTTGGGAAACTGAGCGATTGCCAGTAATGAAAGGCAGATCTTGACTAAAAAGTGCTTTCTGTCAGTCACTACGACCCTTTTTGGTTTTCCAAACTCGAAGAAATTTACCTTCTAGCCAGTTCACAGGAAATTAAACTACTGCTGCTGCTTTCTGTCTCCTACCACCTAACACTGACCTGCGGAACACAGACTCCACAACCTGTAAGGTTGTAAAGTAGGTATTTTTATTCAGCGCTGGGCAGCCCGGGGGGCCGCCCCACCACAATCGTGCGCGCCCCACGCGGCAGCTACCTTAGGATTTATGCAGCCAAGCATTACATATGCAAGGTATGCCTGTACATATTCATAATCTTTTCGAAAAGGCGGTCTTTATTACAATGAGTTCCGAGAGATCATTTCCATAGTCTCGCCCTTAATTCTTCCCAGCTGCGCACGCGCAGTGCCTCCTCGTGGTTGTGGGCAGAGGTCTCAGGGATGAAGGTAGTATGTCTTCCTCGCTGTGCACTTTTCACCTTTCTGGGTGATCGCTTTCTCAAGACAGCTGGGTTCCTTCTTTGAATCCCTTATCTCCCAGCGAGGTCGACATGACCATTTTATCGCTTCAACACATTCTTTCTTGTTTAAACATCTTACACAATGGCTGGGGTTATAGATATACAGTTTAAGCTAAACGATGGCTCTACCATTAACCCTTGAGTGTTAGTTCCCTCTATCAACATCTCATAAGGGTGTTAGGTGCTTGAGGGTTTCAACCGGTCATTTGAGGATTATAGGTCTCTAGAAATTAATTGTAATTGTGATGATTAAAAACACAGTCTTACAAGCACCTGAAATCACAGAATAGAATCATAGAATCATCTAGGTTGGAAGGGACCTACAAGATCATCTAGTCCAACCATCAACCCAACTCTGACAAAAAAAACCATCACTAAACCATGTCCCCCAGCACCATGTCAACCTGTCTTTTGAACACTTCCAGGGATGGCAGCTCAACCACTTCCCTGGGCAGCCCATTCCAATGCTTGATAACGCTTTCAGTGTAAAAATTTTTCCTGATATCCAACTTGAATCTCCCCTGGTGCAGCTTGAGGCCATTTCCGTCACCTGTGACTTGGGAGAAGAGACAGACTCCTGCCTCTCTACAACCTCCTTTCAGGCAGTTGTAGAGAGCAGTAAGGTCTCCCCTCAGCCTCCTTTTCTATCGGCTGAACAACCCCAGCTCCCTTAGCCTCTCCTCATAAGGACTTGTGCTCCAGACCCCTCACCAGCTTTGTTGCCCTTCTCTGGACCCGCTCCAGCACCTCAATGTCTTTTTTGTGGTAAGGGGTCCAAAACTGTACACAGTATTCAAGGTGGGGCCTCACCAGTGCTGAGTGTTTGTTTCCTTCAGTGAACTATACATATTTTTAAACATTCCTACATGAACACACACACAAATATTTCAGGCATATCTGGGAATTTTAAGGTCAATTATCACTTCTCATTGTAACATGCCTTAAAACTCTGCCAACCAAAATCAATACAGCTTCAGTTTTACAAGCCAAATGTCTCTCCCCTGATGCTGCCTATTTTGTTTTGTTCAGGATTTTAACTTCTGGCAAAATTCTGGCAAACATTCTTTTTAGAAAGCTTGGGTTTTGGATATAACAGGAAATTTTGTAGACAGTTTTTGTGTGTCACAACAACCTCCATGCAACACTACAGACTTGGGGAAGAGTAGCTGGGAAGCTGCCCATCAGAAAAGGACCTGGGAGTGTTGGTCAACAGGGAGCTGAATATGAGCCAGCAGTGTGCCCAGTTGGCCAAGAAAGCCAACAGCATCCTGGCTTGTATCAGAAGCAGTGTGGCCAGCAGGACTAGTGATGTGATTTTCCACCTGTACTTGGCACTGGTGAGGCTGCACTTTGAATATTGTGTTCAGTTTTGGGTCTCTCACTCCAAATAAGACATTGAGGAGTGTGTCCAAAGAAGGGGTTATTTAGTCTGGAGAAAAGGAGGCTGAAGGGAGACCTGACCTTATCACTCGCTACAACTACCTGAAAGGAGTGAGGTTTGAGTCCCAGTCTCTTCTCCCAATTAACAAGTGATAGGACAAGATGAAACAGCCTCAGGTTGCTCCAGTGGAGGTCTAAGTTTGATATTAGGAAAAATTCCTTCACTTCGGTGAAGGGTTATCAAGCGCTGAAACAGGCTGCCCAGTGAAGTGGTCATCATTCCTGGAGGTATTTAAAAGATGTGGTACTTAGGGACATGGTTAATCTTCCCTTTTACAACCTTTTGGGTTGTGAAGGAGGAATACACCTCAGTGTAACTCAGTGTTCTGGTAGTTTAGTATTTACTTGGTGCTAAAAAACAGGAGTGTGTAATCGTCCCTTAGGGCTTGTCCAAACAGGCTGGCAAAATGTCAGACTGTTACTTTATTAGTTCCAGCACAGAGGCCTGTGCAGAGAATTTTCAAATTCCAAGTCAACTGATGACCTGAATGCATGACATTTCACACTTGTGCAGTGGTATTTATCTTTTTCCATTTTTTTTCTTCCCCATGAGATGTGTAATGTTTATACTGTGCATTGAAAGAGGCAGAGATCTTTCTTGAGGAGAACAATGTAGGCAACCATGAAGTTACAGACTACATCAAAGCATACACTCAAGAGAGCTAAATTAATCCGATTTATTTTCTGACTCTGCAACTTGTGCAGGGATGGGATGCTGGCAGGGAAGATATTTCATTTACCTGCAACTCAGTTTGAGCTCAAAATGGTTTGAGCCCTGTGCGGAGGGCTGTTAACAATTTTGCTGGCATGTCCTCCCTTTATGCAGTTTCTCCAAACACTCTAAACCAAGATTAAACACCTGAACAATCTATGGGTTACTCTCACCACAAGTAAATGTCTATTTTGTTTTTCCTTTTTTGGTGATATATTACCTTGCCAGAAACTAGCAGGGCTTGAAATGAAACATACAGCCTTCCACTTCTGCTTTTCTGTGCTACGTCTACCCTATGTTGGCAATGACCACAATATCTTAGTTTTATGATGCAATTAATGTGAAACACACTTGGTGGTTTCCCTTTTCACAGTCGACAAAAAACACCTCTCTTAACAGTCTTGCCACAGAAGCTAAGAACTGTGTGGAAATACAGACTGACAGATTTTCTCATCCTATAAATAAATGTCTAGGTTCCTGCTAAGGTCTTTTAGTGAAATAATGTAGGTTATTGCCATGTACGTGTATAAAAAACCTGGCAGGGGTGTAGGTTGATTGAGTTTATAAGGGTCCAGTTTGCAAACTGAACATTTCTGAACAATTCAGCGCTTTTGTCATTAACAACAATTTAAGAAGAAAAACATTTAGGCTTAACCAGTTTACAACCAAGTCACTGCTGCCCCCAGGTGTCTGTCAGGCACTGACTCATGAACTGGGCTGCAACCATAGGATCTTTAACAACAGGCAAGAACGAACATGTAATCTGGTACTGAGATAACATGACAATCTGGCTTCATTCTTATCTCTGAGTCACAAAAACCACCAGCACGTTTTCACTGGCTTAAATCTGGAGGATGAACAATCGTTATTTAAGCTATTGCCACAATTCCGTTCATCTAAGTTGATGACCTCTTCACATCTTTCCAGTTAATCTTTCCAGGCACAGAAACTATTAACAACATATTCAAATATAGCCTGGATACAAAATCGTAATTAGGTTTCACAATGAGCCTGAGAGAGCTGCTTTATTCTGTTGTTTGGATTATTCAGGGCAAAGGACCAGCTCACACAGATGCTAAAATTCGACTCATTCTTAGTTTCTTTTAATCTATGATTCAGTTCATGACTTTATATGTAAACTCTGAGAAAATTCGTTCAGTATTCAATTAATAAGTGAGAAACATTTGTGGAAGATATGGTGAATTCCATATACTTAACACAGAAATTGAATCTCAGCCTTATAAATATAACTGAACTCAGTCAAGGCTTCACCAGTGTGAATCTATTTGCAATAGATTATGCCCTAAAGTCCAGATTTGTTTCTGCATGGCACCCAACAAGGAAAGACAATTGTTTAAAAACCTTACAGGGCTTCAGTGTTTCATAAAAAGACAAATCCAAATATGTGTCTGTACCCAAAACTCACTAGGATACTGCTTACATCATGAAGGCTAAAATCTGTAAACTCATAGTAGATCACAAATTTCCATCTCTCGTTAGAAATAAAAAATAGGAACAAATTAAAAGGTTATTAAGAAATAGCCTGGCTTTGTATATCACTAAAAATCCTAAAATATGTCATAGAAGGAAAATTCCTCCTGAAGTGGATTTTAGGCTAATCCATCTAGGCAAGCTTTCTAAATGTATAGCCAGTCCTGGAAAACATCATAGGCAACTACCACTGGAAATGCTAAAAGTAAATGTTTCTAGTTCAATCAGATTCCTACTACTTATGAGTAAGTTTCCCAGCATTTAAGAGTTTAATTTAATATGCAGGTTATCCTAGCCCGAGAGCTGGCAAATGAGTGTATAGGTAAACAAAAGTGCTTCTTCTCTTTTTCTTATTCAAGTATCTATGCTGAAAATTCTCCTGGAGCGATACTCATATTAAAATGTGACAATAGGAGGTCTTTTTTTGCTTACTGTGAAGCTTTATACTCCTTGAAAAATAAAGTTCACTGAGGCTCCCTGAGGGTGGAAAAGCAAATAGCTTTGGTGCTCCGGAAAAATGTCTTGATTGGGTATATTTTTAAATGAAGGTCTTTCTAGTATCATTAAAGTCAAATTATGTAATGTCTACACAGATGACTGGTAGTTTGGATTCTTCTCTTTTTAACATTTTTGCATCATATTTACCATTCCATGACAAAGTAATGTTCACTACAAATAAGACACAGGGACTGGCATAGATGGTAAGTAGGCTTAAATCCTCTCACCTTGATTAAATAGGCTGAAGAAAAGAGCTATGCAGGGTTTGGTGAACAGTGTCCCAATCTGATGGTCCCGGTGTGCAACAAAGCTTTTCCATGACTGTTGTTGTTGTAGCCTGTTCAGGCAGGTGTGACAGTTGAATGTACACAGTTACTTCCTCTATGCAAGAAAGTAAATTAATGAACATGCCATGTTATAGACTGCAAAACTGAGTCTGAATTTGAACAAATGGAATTTTTGTTCTGTGTTTATATGGTACCTACCGTAATGTGGTCTTGATCACTACAGAACGATTCTAGGTGATACCCCACAATACAAATGAGAAATAATCATTATGATAGTACCATAACATGTTGTTCCTATTTGATTATTGAGGCAAGAAGACATGGTTCTGACAAATAGATTTGTTATAAAAAGATGTTACAGAACAGACTTTAAGGGATTTGAATAAATTCTCTAACAAAATCAGAACCCTAGGTTATTCAGTTAAAGATCCTGCATAATGCTATTATTTTCTTACTTTAAAAATTTCTTTAAATAGATGTTCAAATAGACAAGTAGTCTGCCCATTTTATAAACTGTGTTTTCTTCAGAGTATCTGAACAATTTTATGTGGAAATGGATTGTTGGGGGATATTAGTTACTTAGCATAAATAATTAAGTTTTAATTAGAATAAATTACTGAGGATTATAATATGGTATGATTTATGCTCTTTGCCTAGCTTCACTTAGCATGAATAGCTAGATTTGCTGAAGCCTTTAGGCCACAATAGAGTCCCTTTTCATAGTAATTTTCCTAGCAGCTGTGTTTAGACTTTTAGTATGGGAAAGATATTGATATCACACTAATGTTTTGCTAGTGTTTTTCCCAAGTCTGAGACTCTTCAGTTCTCTATGTTCTGTCAGCAAGTGCAGGTGCACAAGTAGTGTAAACCAGAAAAGGAGGCTACAATCCTCAGCTGAAACTGCAGTATAACTGCCCAGGGATTTCTTTGGAGTCCCGCACTCTTTGGGGACACATAGCCCAGGCTGTCCTTGCTGCTGTACCTTTCAATTAAATTATTTTGTAAAGTCTGATGCCTGAGGCTCTGCTGCAGGAAACCTAGGGCCTGAAGAAGGACAAGAGTGTCCATGAGTAAGTCTGTGTGTGTACACGCGACACCATGAATGGTGTCTGAATGCTCAAGCAGCGATTTCTCCTTTAACATGGATGTTACTTCGCTCAGGTGATACAAAGGAGGTACGCCTTCATATCTGTTTGATTCAAGAAGAAATCTCATGATCTCTTACAAACTCTAGTAGAGCATGAATGATTCACTGAGCAATGCGAGGGCATAATAGACCAGTTTCTTCTTCTATCTTATAATTAATACTGCTTTGATTTTTAATGCTATCTTTCCTAACTTGATGCAGGATCTGAGGGGAAATGAAGTCACAGCTACTACTAGAGAAGTCAGTATGACAATGTAAAGAGACCAAGGGATAATGATGGTTATTTATTTAATTTTAACAAGCCATTTTTTCCCTCTTCCTGCTTTTTCTGTAATTTTCTTTACTTACTGGGTATTCTTTTTTCTCAATCTGCTTATCAACATACAATCTCTACAGTAACTGGGACTAAGAATTGCACGTCATCTGAACAGTGACATTCCATGAGCATTGACCACTGAATGACTGAGTAATTTGGGTTGGGAGGGATCTCTGAAAGGCATCTGGTCCAACCCCAGTTTAAAGCATGGAAAGCTTGGATCAGGTTGCTCAGAGCTTTGTCCAGCTGTATGTTGAATATCTCCATGGACATAGGTAGCACAGTTGTTTGGGAACTATTTCTACGTTTCACTTCTTAGCTATTATTTGCTTTATGTTTGTATTGCTTCTGACCAACAAACCAATATGGGCATGCCTCTTGATAGTGACTGCAAACAGGGAGAACCTGAATGGTTTTTTGTGCCTTATGTTGAATAAATTAAATTATTGGAAAAATTAAATTATTGGGAAAATTAAGAGCTTCGAGACCTCTTAAGGAACCTGAAGGTGCATAAGTCCTTGGGACCTGATGAAATCCATCAACGGGTCCTGAGGGAGCTGGCAGATGAAGTTGCTAAGCCCCTTTCCATCATATTTGAGAAATTGTGGCAATCTGGCGAAGTTCCTACTGACTGGAAAAAGGGGAACATAACTCCGATATTCAAAAAAGGAAACAAAGAAGACCTGGGGAACTACAGGCCAGTCACTCTCACCTCTGTGCCTGGCAAGGTCATGGAGCAGATCCTCCTGAAATCTTTGCTAAGGCATGCGGAAAATAAAGAGGTGATTGGAAGCAGCCAACATGGCTTCACCAAGAGCAAATCGTGCCTAACAAATTTGGTGGCCTTTTACGATACTGCCACAGACTTGGTAGACAAGGGCAGAGCAACTGACATCATCTTCCTGGACTTATGCAAAGCATTTGACACTGTCCCGCATGACATACTGGTCTCAAAATTGGAAACTCGTGGATTCGATGGATGGACCGCTTGGTGGATAAGGAACTGACTGGATGGTGGCACCCAAAGGGTTGCAGTCAACGGCTCAATGTCCAAGTAGCGGCCAGTAACGAGTGGTGTTCCTCAGGGGTCGGTACTGGGACCAATACTATTTAACATCTTTGTTGGTGACATGGACAGTGGGACAGAGTGCACCCTCAGCAAGTTTGCTGACAACACCAAGCTCAGTGGCGCAGTTGACACACAGGAAGGAAGGGATGCCATCCAGAGGGACCTGGACAGGATGGAGAGGTGGCCTCGTGCAAATCGCATGAAGTTCAACCAAGCCAAGTGCAGGGTCCTGCACCTGGGACGTGGCAATCTGAGGCACAAATACAGGTTGGGCAGAGAATGGCTGGAGAGCAGCCCTGAGGAGAAGGACTTGGGAGTGCTTATGGATGAGAAGCTCAATATGAGCCGGCAGTGCGCACTGGCAGCCCAGAGAGCCAACCATGTCCTGGGCTGCATCAAGAGAAGTGTGGCCAGCAGGTCTCGGGAGGTTATTCTACCCCTCTACTCTGCACTCGTGAGACCTCTCCTGGAGCACTGTGTCCAGCTTTGGAGTCCTCAACATAGGAAGGACATGGACCTGTCGGAACGGGTCCAGCGGAGGGCCACGACAATGATCAGAGGGATGGAGCACTTCTCCTATGAAGACAGACTGAGAGAGCTGGGATTGTTCAGCCTCAAGAAGAGAAGGCTCTGGGGAGACCTTATAACAGCCTACCAATACCTGAAGGGAGCCTACAGGAGAGCCAGAGAGGGGCTCTTTGCCAGGAAGAGCAGTGACAGGACAAGGGGCAATAGTTTTAAATTGGAAGACAAGAGATTTAGATTAGATACCAGAAAGAAATTCTTGACTGTGAGGGTGGTGAGACACTGGAACAGGTTGCCTAGGGAAGTCGTGGATGCCCCATCCCTGGAAGTGTTCAAGGCCAGGCTGGATGGGGCCTTGAGCAACCTGCTGTAGTGGAAGGTGTGCCTGCCCATGGCAGGGGGGTTGGAACTAGATGATCTTTAAGGTCCCTTCCAACTCTAACCATTCTATGATTCTATGAAAAAAATGAAAATAATCCTTACATTTACTGTCTATGCATTTTCAAGCAAGACTTTTGGTTTTTTTTTTTTGCAATGATGCTTTTAAATACACTTACATTACCTTTCAGAGAATTAAATTCTCAACAGGAAATTAAATAATTTACAGTATATTTTTATCTGACAAAAAATGCACTTGAAATCCTTCTGATGTTATGTTTTACGTAATTAACATTTTAAATACATGGAATGTCTGCTCCTTTCTGTTAAGATGTTAAAAGTCATTATAAACATGACATTCCTCTTAGACCTGGTGGAGAAGTTCAGGACTTTGTAAAGACCATATGTTTTTTCATCACAGACACACTATCCTCCAAGACCAACTTATGCAAACATTTTCGCTTGCATTCTGCAATTTAACATTTTGCTATATATGATATTTTAAACTTTAATCATTTGTCATTATAGAAATTAAAACTTAGCATTGCTGTGTAGGAGTTACTCCATTTCTTCTACATACTAATATCTGTTTTTCATTAGAGATGTTTTAACTAGAAAATATATTTTTCATTCTTTTGAAACAGATTATTTTACAAATTTTTGTAGAAATTTTGTTACTGTTTGCATCTTGAATCTACTTTTATGTGGACAGAGATAACATGGTCCAAAAGTCGTAGCAATCTTCTAGTACTCTAGAACTTATGAAAATACCATGTTCTACAATGGTATTTCTAGTTCCAGGTCTTGACCAATACTTGCTGCCCTCCAAGCATACCCATTTTCTACAGCTGGAGTTTCACCCCAAGGTGCAGAATCGTGGATGAAGAAATCTCAATGCTAAGAGGATTTACTACTTCAGTTATACTGAAACAAATTAGTAATATAGAATTAAGATTTAGAGCCTCTTCAGAAATGGGAAAGAAACTCCTACTGACAGCAAACAAAAAGGATATATTTTCAGCAATATTATTCTCATCTTCATCTAATGTTAGCCTGATTTCTCTGCATTTAGTAATCATACTAACTTAATTAAATCTAGAAATATTCTTGAAATCAGCAGTTACTCCATTCTTTTCAGGTCATGCTTTTACTGAAGTGTGACAAATTACGTTTGGAGGACCTTCTAATAAAAATACAGTATTCTACTGATTTTTGTGCATTGAATTCAGGTAGCTTTCAGTATCACAATTTATTTCCTTCATAAGATATTTAATGGGAACATTCTTACCAGGTTAAAGAAGAAAGTTTCTTGACAACTGCTAATACCAGCTTCCTGGAGATGCAGAAGATTCTTGCAGCCAATACTGATATCCTACAGTATGCTATGCTGTCATGAAATATTTATCCTTTGAGACTTATTACTGAAGCATTCTTCTCTTCCCCACTTTTCCTATTCCCACTCCCTGCAACGCATGCTTTCATTTAAATTGGTTCATCTGGAAATTAATAATTTCTGCTGAGATGCTGGCATTTTTACAGTGAAACAATATTGCTCTAAAACAAATGTGTTGCTGTTTTGGGTGGGTATTTCATGCCAGAAACTCAATGTGTTCCATGCAGTGTGGGATGTGCAGGCAGCCTGTCTTAATCTTTCACAGAATCCAGGAGTCTAAGGAAAAAGTAGAGGGAAGATCATTCTCTTTGTTTGAATCACCTCCCAAGACTAGAGACAGTAGTATTTCTTATTTATGGTTATCTTTCTCTTAAAAAAATTCAAAAAATTGTGATTTACTGGGGAGGAGGGAGAATTTTAAATACAGTTTTCATACAGCAAAAGAAGTAATGGAAAATACATATTTATTCTAAGCTATTTTTCCCTCAGTCTGATGTGGCACTAATGCAAAGTCAAAGGAGAAATACCCATTGGAAAGAGGTGTCATGACATTGACAGCACACCATGATAAGGTTTCATGAAATCACGACTGATTTCATCTCTCTATCCAAAATTATTTTCCTTATGGTGGGTAAAAAAATACATCAGCTATTCATTTTCAGAGTTCTAACAGAGACAACATCAATGCCAGATGTCTATACAGACTTCCATTCTGTGGCTTCCTGAACAACAGCGTGCTCAAACAACCTAAGCAGGGGACAAAAAGGCAGCATCTCCTGCACCCTGGTCCTGCCTCTGACTTCCCTGAGCTGTATTGCAGCCTCAGGTACAATTACAGGCCTAACTTTCCAAAAGGGCTCTTCAACCTTTGGCACTCAAAGAACTTCAACAGAATAATTACTGAATAGCATTGCTTTCTAGAGGTTCTTCAACTTTTAAAAGCAATCAGAAAAATGATCTGTTTTCCACATGAATAAATAACATAGGAGTTGGAAGACACCCAGAGCAGGTGAGAGAGGAACTTAAGGCTGTTTTCACCCCTGTGGTGGGATTTTTCCAACCCTAAGGTGAGGATCACAGGCAGCACAATATGGATATTTCTTGAATTTCACTACTTTTCAGGGGAGTGTGAGAGACAGATTCATTTCCAAGAATGCGAAGTTGCAAACACTAAGTTCACATCAGAAGAAAAAAAGCCATGATTTGTTCATTTGTTCATTTTGTGATCTCCTCTTTTGCCACACCACCAATCAGCCTGCAGAGGTTGCTGTAAGCATGCTGACTGGCAGGTCTGTTCCCTTGAAAATCCAGCCATGCTGTTGTCATTGGGGAATCCATGTGCCAGAAGTGGGGTTAGCATTGGGTAATATTTTTAGCTGCAGTCCCAAACACCCCTCATTTCCCAACAGCCTGGGCTTTCTTTTTCTTTCACTAGGACATGGGAAACATCTAGGATGCCTAAGGACCCACTGAAATAGCATTAGAATATTAGATAGTGTAGTACCCGAGGAGTTCCCTAGACATTGAGATCTGCTTAGGGAGTTCATAGTAAATTTCATCAAATTCCAGTTACCTTCTGTCCTTATTAAGAGATAAAACTAATGAGTTCCTTTGTTCTTTCCTCAATTTTTTTATCTTCTTTCCTCCTTAAATGAGAGGAATATTTTTACACTGGTATAAATACTTGTCTGTCTACCTGTATAAGTGGGAAAGACTTTGCATAAGGTCACAGAATGATATGGAGCTGGAAGAGACCTCTGGATATAACCTAGTCCAACCCCCCTGCCAGAGCAGGTCCACCTAGAGCACCTCTGCATACTCAGATACTGATCTGAGTATCGTGACGTATATTTTATTACAGGTTATCTGTTCATTTGGAGGAACATGTGGGTCCAAAGATGGCAAAAAAGTACCAGAGAATTAGATATGGAAAATAAGTCTAGGTGAGTAAAGAAAAAAAAAAAGTCAGGAAGCATAGTTCTTAATTGCTGAATAGAATAACACAGGAGAAGTATCCTAGTTAAACATACACCAGGGCAACAAAATAAAATTGTATACCTCTTTGCATCTACTTGGAACTGTATAAAAGAATATTGAAACACAACGCTAATCAATTTGTGATCCTTCATTTAGCAGTTAATTGCAAATCTGTGAGATGTAATGCTGACTGTATAATATAAGAAACACTGAACTTTAAATCTAAGCCTGTTTCTTTTGTACTTTCTGAAAAATTGTTACTGTGCCCTCAGGCAATTATCTGGAACCTGTAATGTAAATCTAGATAACATTTTATGGGTTAAATCAGTTTACAATATTTCTGTACACAAATTTGCTAAACAGCTTCAATCCAACACCTTATTTTGGCCAGGAGACTGCAAGATACAGCCCTATTTATCTCTGATAACACAAATCCTCAGACACATTTTGAGAGCCCTTTACTTCCTTTATGTGGTGAACATTCAGTCACAAAACCTGTACCTAAGGAGTCTGTATGTCAGCATAGACATGCAGTTATTTAGCAATGAAATTACAGTTACTATGATCCACGGTTAGAAAAAAGCCTGTAAGCAAACACTGTTCTAGTAAAACCAGTTAGAATTTTAGTTTTCCTTTTAAACCAGAACAGAAATAAAGAAAGGTAGATTAGCAATGGGCTTACATCATGCAGTGCAGAGAGGCAGTGTTAGCATAACTGCTAATGGCAATTTTTTCATTTTTAACAGTAAAAGAAAAATAAATCAGATTGAAAAAAGTCTGGTCTTTGTAAATTCATTGTTGTTTCATTTTCTTCATGTTAGTTTGAAGTTTTTCATGATTTTGTTTTTGCCAGCTTCTTCTCCTTAAATAACTAACATGCTTAAGTATTTTGAAGTCCCAAAATTTAAAACAATTACATGAATGTGTATGCCTTTCTGCTGGCTGTACTGAATATCTACATAGCAATGCTGTGTTGCACGTGTTCTTTCTTAGGGCCAGTCCTGTTGTCTGTCATACCTTTTATTTCCACACAGTCAGTGTCATGGCTTCTTGTGACTCTTACTTTTGTGTCTTTCCTCACTCTGTGCAATTTCTGGCCTTGCATCAGTAAGGTGTATTTCTACCAGTGGATTCCTTTGATGGCGGAGAGCCTGTGTGGAGGTAGACCTGTAATACAAAACATCTCATTCACTTTTCCAGGAGATATCATGACAAGTATTGAAATACTGAAGGTGTGGGGGCTAGTGCCAGCACGTCTTTGCCTTCTCCTACACTCTGCACCACTCCAGTAATTCCACCTGATTTTCTGGAGTAAAACCACCCTTTCTCTCAGGGATGAATTGATTCAAGTCAAACCAGCTTGTTTCTTCAGTGACTGCCACCAGTGGGGAAAATGGTTCCTGAATACAACTTATAAAACATATGGGACTAAAATCTACTCTGTCTCTACAAAAGATTTTCTCATAATATTATTATCCTTCCTGACATGACAAATAGCCTTTCCTTTCACCTGTCATCCTTTGAACATTATTGCAGTTTGTTTCAAATACAGTTATTTTTATTATGATTACCTGCATGTATTTTTTATGGGATAATTACTTTAGTTTTAGGAATTTTGAGCTTCCTGAACTCAAACTTTCACTGTTTGGAAGAATGAAAGATATTTTCCTGACAGAACCTTCCTATCTGTGATTAGATAGTTACTCAGAGTCCAACATTTTCCTTTTTCCATAGCTTTCATTGCTGCAAATATTTACTTGGCAAGGCATATAATTATACAATTATCCTAAACTTGCAAACATTACATTATACCTTTGTAACATGAAGAATATTCAGGATGAAATCCATTGCAGAGATGTCTCTTTTATTGAAATAGCAGTATATTTCTCTTATTTTATATTTGTGGTTTTTTTCTATTGTATTTTAAAGCACAGGTGAAATGGTAGATGCCACTTTACATAGGAAATTCCCATGCTTGTAGCTGCAGCCATGAAGCATTCACTCTTCATAGCCATGCCAGGGAAAACAATATTGGAAGAAGCCCTCTGCCAACCCTGTGTTACAACAAATAATTGGTTTTGCTGACTTTTGCCTTCTGCATGCAATTAGTGTTTATTCAAGAACTATAATGAGTTGCAGTTGCTTCAGTTCTTACATTTATTGTCACTGTCAAGTAGTCACTTGCTGTCTGTCATTTTCTATACTTCAGCTTCTATCAAAACTCATTAAATTTCACTGTTTTAAAAACGGAACTGAAGGCAGTTTAATAGTTGTATTTAACAATGAAAACCACAGTTTATCATTAAGTTGCAAAGCTATAATATATTAAGTTGTTTTTTTTTTCTACTAGCAAAATATTACCAGTAGAAGGAGGGATCAGCAATGGTTTTGACTTAACAGAATTGTCACTGCTTCTGGAATTTGCAGTCAAATTCCAATCATTCCCATCTTTTTCATCTGCAGACAGAAAATGAGCACTTAGTAAGGTCTGCAATACATAGGCTTTGTTTGGTCTTCTGTACAGATCCCAGCAATATTTATTTTTAGCATCTATCTAGTGAAAGAGACTTCTACTGATGGTTCCAGGCTCATATATTCTTTTCTCTAATATTTTCCTGGGACACTTTTTCACATTTTTGTAGTACTTTATCATTTGATGTATTCTTCAGTACTCTTTAGTTCTTAGTATCTCTGCTTACTTGATGTCTTGTACTGCCCAGATAATGCAAAACCTGTTTGGTGTATGTGCTTTCTTTTTCATGGTCGTACCTGTAAACTCTGACCACTTTTTCTCGACTGTTTGACTTTATAACACTTTCCTTTGAACTGACATCCATTTTGTCACTTGTTTCTTACTTTACTGTTTCACTGCTCTGAAAGTAGCAGATACTGAAGGTCCCCCTTTACATATAAAACTTTTCTTGCCCCGCAAGTTGCATAGAAAAATATCGTATGACCAAATGTGACATAGAGTAGAGAGACTGGTGATATCTCCTACACATTCCTTTACACTTTCCGGACAGGACACACAGAGTATCAATATTAAGCACTCCTCTCCCTGTTCCAAGGCTGCAGCATAATGAGGCATTGAGTAACTTTCATGTGGGTTTCATCATAACACTTTGAAGAAATATTATATAAGAAGGGTACAGAGGATACAGAGGTTATCAAAAAGTTTAACTTACATGGTTTTTGTAATTAGGTACTCTTGACATATGCTGATTTGCACTGAAGTATCTCGCTTTTATTCAAATTCCTACCTTTAAATCTTTGGCAGAGCGAAAGAATGAAGTTCAGTGATACAATGGATGAGACTTATAAACCATTCCAATGGACAGATGATAAATTCCTAACTTACTGTCAATGCTGAGCCAGGTAGTTGAGATCCTTGTCTTCTCCCTGCTGTCATCCCTGCTAAATTTTGTGAGAACATTTCCTACTGCTTCAGAAGGAGGCCACTCTAGCTACACAGTAATAAACTGACTCAGCCTCTGACCTCAGCCATTTCTCTTGTTTGATCTGGAGAGCAAGTGGAACTTTTCTGGCTCTCTGTTGTCATTGAGATCTAACTCTGGTGATCTTGACAGAATACCAATACAAATATTCAGGATGCTTTCTTTCTTTGAAACTCTGACTAATTCATACCTAGCTAAAAGAAGAAAATTCAAAAAGAGTGCATGACCAGACAGGAACATGTCCACAAGGGGGACCTCTGACTGGATGGGTGACAGTAAAGGCTCAAATCTTGGTAGCAATGAGGAAGGGTTTTTAACAACTGTTAATAATTTAACTGTAAATCACACCCTGAGTGTTCTTGAACCCCACTATAAAAAAAAATAACCAAAAAAAGTGGAAAAAGGGCCCAGACCAATCAGGAAATAGAACCCAAGGTATTTATCCAGGTTTCCAGCTGGAACCACAGAATACTCACCCATTGAGCTAAATCCTTGAACAAGTCAGCATTATGCACTGATGAAAATTAAGTCCATGAGGATAATAATGTTGCTTTTTAATTTTTGATTGAAAAGATTTTCTCTAAAGTTCTGCTGATGTCTCCTGTTTTAGTATCTTCCAAGAAAAATAACATAAACAATTGCAAGTTTCAATTTCTTACCCAGGTAGAAAGCTTAGCAATGTTCCAGCTACCTGTAACAGAAAAAAATCAGAATACACATCTTTGCCCTTTTTTTTCCTGTCTGCAAATACATTAAATGCTTGTCTTGCCACGAGATCTATTGTAGAAGACAGCTCAAGCCTCCACTTCTGGTCTAGTGGGAGGTGTCCCTGCCCATGGCAGGGGGACTGGAACAAGATGACCTTGAAGGTTCCTTCCAGCCCAAACCATTCTATTATTTTCTATGATTCTATGATTCTGTTCTCCATATTCTAGACTTGATTTAAAAGAGCTGAAAGAAATGTGACTGATTCTCTTAGTAAAATCTTGGCAGGTTCCCTGAGTGAAGTTTGTGAAGGAAACCTATCCTGCAGAACACTAAAATAAGTAGTATAACAACATTTAGGTCTGGTGAAAAACAACTGTTTTTGTCCATATTCACCCCCAGCCTTTGGCTGAGGGCCTGGAGATGTTGTAAGTTGAGTAGAAACAGTGGACTGCTTAGATACCAAAGGACAAGTATAAGAAGCACTAAATTTAATGTGTCGCTTTTGTAACATTTTGTTCAAAACCAATCAAAAACAGGACCCCAGTTTGGGACCCTAACAGGAGTAAATCATCACTATTAATGTTATAAAACATTGCAAATTCAAACTAGCGTGGGTATTAATCCTGTGTTAAACCAGTAACACCGCAGAAACTCTGCCTATGGCTAAGGCTCTAAGTCAACCACAGATGAACAGAGATTCCTCTACCCACTTCAGCCATTCAGAAGTGTACAAAAAGTTGTGAAGCTGGAAGATTTTGTCTTCTGGCTATTATTTTCCCTTGCTTTCAATGGCTATACTTTTTCAGTTCTCCAGGCAGGCAGCCTAAAGCTTAATGACAACCCTCCTTAAATGGTAAGATCCTCAATCTGTTAAAGTTTGTAAGCATATGCTTCAGCCTGTGTAAGTATATAAGACTTAAGAACACAGGTAAGTTTAGGTATGTTCTCACATTTGTGAGTGTTGTACTGATTTTTGGTGCTACAGAGCCATGGCACATGATCTTACTGGCTGCAGTGAGCATTTGGAGGGAGAAAATTCTTCCTGCACTTGGGATGTTCATTGCACCAAAGCAGGATTCGTTTCAGTATAAAAGCCTTTTAAAATAGTGGTATAGCAATTTAACAAGACAAGATTATCTTCAAATAGTCAAGCACCTCCAGTAAAGCGAAAATAACAATAATTTACTACTCTTTTTGTAGCTTTTTAATTGGAAAAAAATTTACTTACCTCCAGATACAGGAAAGATCAAAAATGCTATTAAAAAAATGCCTCTGTAGTATTAACCTTTTAAAATAAATTTAATTTTTTTTAAAGATCAATCTGTGATTACTGAAATATTTTTGCTTTCAGATCTTCTCAGATTGTTAAACTCTGAGTCTGTAAAAGTAGAATTTGACTTCAATTAAGAAATACAGCTTTAAGAAATCAGTTTCTGCTTACTCCTCTAACCATTGGTTGGTACTGACCTAAATTTAATACAAATGTAAACAGCTTTAAAAACAGCTCTCTCTGCATTGAAATAATGCCCATCATGGACACAATGTTAGTATTTATCACTGTAAACACAGACACATAGATAATAAATGGTAATGGATCACTTGCAATGGTGGAATGATTTTAATTCATGATATTTTAAAAAGCATTAAAATACCTTAGAGTAAGTTCTGTGTCTCAGCCTTAAAAGGCTAGATGAATCATTAAACAGTATAGTACTCGTTTTGTGCATTACAGAGCTTAGTCACCAACATCTACTATATTTCTACTCTAAAACTGCATATTAAGGAGTAATTTCCTCAACTGTAATGAAAAGTCATCACATTATGTCACCCTTTAGATATTAGCTCAGAAACGTGCTCCAGCTTTCTTTGCCCTCCACGTTTACAGACCACTTAACTACTATGCACTCCACAATCCTGCTTTACAAGTAGCAATAAGAATATATCGGCAAGTACAGCACCACTGTATGAGCTGATACTCACAGCTCTGGACCATTTATAACATACTATGTACCTCTGAACAGGCTGCAATTCTGCTTTTCTTTGTTGTGTAGCTCTGTCTCCCATTAGACTGATATTGTTCTATCAAAACTCACCAGAGTTTTTCCAGTGATGACAGCAACTCTCCTATTCTGGTGGCAGGTCTTTTTTTGAGGAGGATAGTATCTGGCCATCTATGCCTCACTGATGGATGTTTATTATTAGAAATTTTTTATTTTTAGAAATATGTAACCCCCTAGTTTAAGAAACCTGCAACCTGCAAGATGAAACTACTAGATAGAAGGGACTTCAGTTCTGCATGATAAATTTCTTGGTAGCATTTCTTGAACCCTATGTGATTTCTTCTGTTTTTCATCCTATAATGTATTTTCATATGTCTTTCTGAAGTCAGGGATCAAGTGCAACCTCATAATTGATGCACTCTGGGACTCAAGGAGGAGTAAGTCCCACCAATGTTATGGAGTTTTAGTACAGCAACAGGAAAGAAGACTGTAAGCCTTTGGGCAAGCTGTCAAGCTGGAGGAGTATAACAAGGGCACCAACAAAATGTTTGGACCAAGAGTGATTTTATTGCTGTCTGTCTTTGTTTTCAAACTAAATTTCCAAAGCAAGAGCTTGAAACAAGGAGCCTGGAGCATGTAAACTTGGCTAGTCTTTCTTAGTTCTTCATACATAAAAGATTAGTTAAAATCATGAGGGATATACACAGCCTTTAAAGAGTAGACCTAGTTCTATTATGTCAAGTAGCTATGATGCATTCAAAACAGATGGAAGATAACTGAAAGCTAACACTTATCCAGACCAAGAGAGTAAATATTTTTCTCTTTGTCACAGGTGTCAATAAAAATGGGTCATGCATTTTCTGGAGGTAGAATAGCATTGAAATGATTAAAAGGATTTTGTGCACTACTCAATGAAAACAGAGAGAACTACAAAGTACAGACAGAATGATGATACAATATAATGTCTGCTATAAACATATCTTCATTATGCTTAATTTACCAAATGTTCAACTTTCAAATGGAATTGAGTTTTCACCATATTTACAAACACCCTATTTTCAAATGCATATGTGCAGGATATGGCAAAAATTTAAACTCAGAAGTAATGCAAAACAAGAACATGAAAATAGTTGAAGGGTGAAAAACATCCTTTCATTTTGTGAATATCAGCAGTATTATGAGGATGCTAAAGAGGTCCCCAAATAAGGACAAATAGACTAATAGTTGCAAAATATTAATTGATAGTGGATTACAGTATGCACTGAGGCATGTGTATGTACACCAAGGTCCAATGCTGTGTTGCAAGTATAGAGAATTCCCTGTATTCACAATATTCCTAACACAAAGTACAGATAAAGAATAAACCAGGTTGCAGCATAAATGAATTGATAAATGAGTCTGCTGTCCCCCATTGCTCTGAAAATCTTCTGCCAAGGCAGAAATATTTACAACTAAGAACTAAGAAAATACAAAACTAAAAGGAAAAGCTCAGAGAGAAAAAAAAAGGTTCAGGAGTTCACCAGTTGGTGACCTGCACTGATATTGAGAATCATGGCTGAAGCAGCTAGGATGATAGCTATTGTTATTAATTAATATTTATGTTATTGAAACAAATACAACCCAGATAGAATTAGAACATAGTTCTATCATGTCTCTCACAGAGAAGTAGGATCGGCCCCTGTCCCAAAGTGTTTGATCTACACCTTAGCAACATCAACGTGCAAGTACCTATCCAGGATGATCTCTGGAGAAATTGTTTAATATTCTTTCTCCTGTATAACCCACTAACAGATCTGGCAATCGCATTCTAAGCTAGTTGCATCTTCCAGATGATCTTGAAGTATGTGATTGTTAAGGTGTGACCATTTTGAAATGTACCCTGCTAATGAATACTTACATTAGTTACAAAAGTTCTACGTGTTACAAGTAAGGCATCTACCAATGCTACTGCAATTATATGATTCTAACCTGACTAGTTTGTAAGATGGCAAAAAAGTTTCCTATATGAAATCTTTTTTGATACATGTCATTTCTTGCTCTAGCCCTTGTTTGTAAATTGCGTAAATGTGTGGAAGGTAAATGTCTGACAATTTTCATAATGAAGGAGATTCTTGGTGTTTGGAATACAAGGAGCAAGTAGCAAGGCACCCTTTGCACTTTTTCATTGTTTCGCTCTTTGTCTAAAAGGTGATTAAGTGGGATGGGTGTGGAATTGAAAACTTGTGATTTTGACATCCTGGTTGTTTCTCTGACTGACCTGTCATGTGTGGGCAGTAAGATAATTTATCTTTGTAAATTGTCTTTAATATGTGTTTAGCTAATGTGATTTGTTGTTTCTGGCCCACCTCTTAGTATTGTTCACATTTCAGTGAGAAATATAGTAGCATGGACAGATAAGTAATTTCCCTTGCTAGCCAGAGACCAACTTCTAATGACAGTGACAGAATGGGCTGATATTTAGATGTGAGTACTGACATTCTGATTCCCTTATATGAAAGTTTACACTCTTTTCTCCTTTGTCTTTCTTTTCAATTTTGCTCTCTCTCTGCTTCCAGCAGGCCTCACCTCAAACTTACCTTGGAAAAAAAAAAAAGCAGCATTCATTCCCTATGGAGCCATTTACTCTTTGTTCAAAATTTGTTCGAAATTTGTTCAGTTGCAGTCTTGTGTGTGTGTATGTGTCTGTAGGTTTATTCCCATTAAAATGTCCGAATTGAAATACAGATGAACAGAATCACCACTCCACCCCAGGATAAACACCTGCCTGCAGTACAGTAAGCATCTCAACTTGTCATCAGCAGACCTAGATCCTCAGTTTCTTTCTCATATTAGACCTGTAGATTTATTAGACACATTGAGGAATGTTTACCTGAATGTAAAGCAGGAAGGGCTGAAGTATTGTATCTGTTTCATTGTCTATGACATTAACCCTCAGGCTGATTGCAAGGAAGGTGTCCTGAATCACTGGGCATGATTTGTATCTTCTTGTGCCTTAGGGCAAACACAAAAGAGCTTTTTTGCAGATACACTTTCCTATTTGTTTATGTTTTCAGAGCTGGCTTTTTTTTTTAATGTTTTTAAAGTGCATATTATATATAGAGGTCCCTGCTTGAGGGAGAAAGAATCACAGGAGAAACACTCCTGTGTCAGAACTTGCAGGCGGCTCAGAGAATGCAGGGGGGAAGAGAGCTTCTTACAGAATCATAGAATCATTTAGGTTGGAAGAGACCTTTAAGATCATCAAGTCCAAGCATTAACCCAACACTGCCAAGTCCACCACTAAACTATGTTCCTAAGTGCCACATCTACACATCTTTTAAGTGCCCACTGGGATGGTGACTCAAGCACTTCTCTGGGTTCCAATGCTTGACATCCCTTTCAATAAAGAAATTTTTCCTAATATCCAATCCAAACCTCCCCTGGTGCAACTTGAGGCCATTTCATCTTGTCCTATTGCTTCTTACCTGGCAGAAGAGACCAACCCCCACCTCACTACCTCCTTTCAGGTAGTTGTAGGACCTATGGAAAGAACACACATACTGAGAACCAGAGATACCCTGAAGTAGTGACTGCTCCTTTTCTGCTTCCCTAGCCTATGGCAACATAACTCCTGAAAGGAAAAATGCTGAAAGAAGATCTTGGAAGTCCTGAGGAAGGATGGAGTTGCCTGAATGGTCTCAAGGAGCTTTAAATCATGAGGGAAGGTAATGTAATTGCTCCTCATGAAATGACTGAGGAACTGAGTTCGGGTGCCACAGTGCTCTGTCATGCCACAAATTTTGCTAAATAGTACTGGCTGCTACAAGTGGAAGAATATGCTTCATTATGCCCAAAGATAATTACCCAGGACTCAAGCACATTCCTTATTCCTGAAGGCACAGTATCTCTAAGACCTTCTGTGATTTTTTTTTTTTTTCTGTTAGAATTTAGTTGTATTTTTTAGCCTGCAGAAATGATTTGTTTTGACAGACCTCTCTCTGGATCCCAACTCCACTAGGAGCCATGCTTTTAGAAGTTAATACTTTCAGTCAAGGTTGATATGGAGTCAGGACACTCTGGTATGCTTGCAATAGTAGACCAAAAGATCTTGGAAAAGACATTTGGAAAGCCCCTAAGACACAAAGTTCCTATTTTGGCAGATTTCCTTTTACATATCACAGCATACAAATTGTGCAACTGAACATGGTTGTCTAAATTTGCTAAGAGTACACAAATTCATTGGATGGGAATGTGTAATGCATCCTGATATAAAACTGATGTAAAAGTATAGTTTAACGTCATGCTGTCTCCTTTTTTTTTTTTTTTAATGTATACAGAAAACATGGTCTCTAATGTCCTTCTTGAAGGAAATTTTTACAGCCAGCTCAGTCTATGGTGCTTGTGTCTTGTTTCAGGTGCTTCAGTACTGTGAAAACTGATTCTTTGCTGTTGTGCAGCTTCTGTTTGTACTTTGTTAGGAAGAAGAGAAGTCAGTGATGGTTGGTACATTCTCAAAAGGCTAGAACAGGCTGCAAGCTGAGCATGTCTGATTCAGATGTCTGGTCTTACTTTCTGTTACTCCATTCTGCATGTGCACCTGCTAGAAACAAAGATGTCCAATATCAGATTTCTGAAAACAATTTTTCACTTCAAATGATAGTATTTTTTTTGTTACAGAAAATTGAAACCATTAGCATCTTTGCATTATGACTTATGAAATATCAACACAAGAAGTACTCTCTTTTTTTACTTCTTACAATTTTTAGGGAGAAAATCTGAACTGTTTCAGCCCACTGTTGCATTTCAACAAGAAAAGCAAGCTTACAAATTACTGAGAAAGCAGCAGCAGGTAGGTTTCCAGGCAGGGCTAATACCACAAATAATGGCTTCCTAGACATTGTTTCTTCTTTGAGTCATTGCCATACAGAAGTGAACAAGAACTTCTCGTGGTGTGTTACATGTCTAGAGTTCCACCCCTAGTCATTGACTGCAGAAGGCTTTTGGGATATGGGAATCCTGGAGATACCTACAAAAAAGTCATAGAATAGTTTGGGTTGGAAGGGACCTTTAAAGGTCATCTAGTCCAACCCCCTGCAATGAGCAGGGACATCTTTAACTAGATCAGATTGCTCAGAGCCTTGTCCAACCTGGCCTTATTTCCAGGGATGGTGCATCTACCACTTCTCTGGGCAACCTACTCCAGTATTTCACCAACTCTCAATGTAAAAAAAAATTCTAACTTACATCTAGTCTAAATCTTTCCTCTTTTAGTTCAAAGCCATTACCCCTTGTCCTATTACAACAGGCTCTGCTAAAACGTTTGTTACCATCTTTCCTGCAGGCCCACTTTAAGTATTGAAAGGACACAATAAGGTCACCCCAGAGCTTTCTCTTCTCCAGGCTGAACAACCCCTGTCTCAGCCTGTTCTCACAGGAGAGGTGTCCCATCCTTCCGAGTCATTTTTGTGGCCTTCCTGTAGTCCGTGTCTTTCCTGTGCTGAGGACTCTGGAGCTGGATGCAGTACTCTGGGTGGGGTCTCACCAGAGCAGATCAGAGGGGCAGAATCACCTCCCTTGACCTTCTGGCCGCTCTTGATGCAGACTGGGATACAGTTGGCTTTCTGGGCTGCATGTTCAGCAAAATGTAATTGTTGTAACTAGTGTGGCCACACCTTTCTTTCTCTGCACTCACCATGCTCTCTGTATGATGGAATGATACATCCTTTGTATTGTGATACAATTGGTGTGATCCTTTGTATTTATAGACGCCCAATGTGTTTCTGCATTAATTCAGATATTGAAAATTCTGTCATTAAATAAGGGCTACATGAAGTGAGTTTCTTGGACAACAGCCAGATGGATGCAGTTTCTTTCCTCAACTCTCACACATAGAAACTATCTTTGTGGGATAGGAAAAGGAATATGATAAGCAGAGAATTCATACATCCAGGACAGAGTTAAGCTGACATAGGGTGCCCCCCTTGCCTTTCTAACAGCTATTAAAAAAAAAAAAGAAACAAACCAAAACCCAGCAATAAATCACATGGATATGGTATAAGTTTTTATTTCAAGAATATTAATGAGATTGTAATGACAAATTTAAAACAAACCTCTTGATCCAGAGTCTTGAGGTGGCCTACAAGTGTCTATAATCAACCTTCAAGAGGAAATAGTCAACACCCAGAAAGGAATAGGAACAAATCAACTGAAAGTTCCTAACCAAAACTTTGCAGGCAATTTTGCATTAGCAAGCTTCTTCCAGAACTTTTTCTCTGCTCTACTGCATGGGATCTTGTTTTCTTTGGTTTGTCCTTATTACCTGAGCACCTGTTCTGTGCTGCACCCTTTGCTGAATGGGGTCACGTGATGTCCTGTTGTGAATATGAATTTACCACTGCAAAGGACAAGATGGAAAATGTAGTAACAATTTCCCACAGTGTGTTATTTGAGGGTTGTTTCTACATAGATATTGTAATATATCACTACATAACTTAGCCAGCTGTTATGTCCCTTGGCTACCAAATTCCAAAGCAACCTGTTGTTATTCTGAAAGATTAATCATCTGGGTTTCTTTCTGTAACATATATCTTCTTTTCTCCATTTTTTTCATTCTGTGGTAGGGTTTTGCAGGTAGTAGAGTTAACTCTGTATATTTTGTGTTTATCTTTTTTATGTTAAAAAATCAACATATGCTTTTTATTTAAATGCATCATTAATTTTGTAGCTTTCTAAAGAATGCTTCTCTTTCACTCGCAAAAGTTTTGGAATGGGTTTTCACTGCCATACTATGAGCCTTAGGTAGAACAATTTTTTCTGAAGACTTGATGGCGTTAAAAGAAATCCCAGTAATACTTACTGCGCCTTAACAATAAAAAGTGTTTATGAATTTCCTTATATCTCAAATAAATGAAGAGAGATCACTCATTTGCCATTTTTGTGTTCTGAAAAATATATCTTTCTTGATGTAACGACAGAAAGTCATCGTACACCTGAACTTAAGTGTCAACTACATTACTTTCTCTGTGTTTCACTGTTCAAGTTTTCAATTAATCTTAGCAATTTTCTCTCCTCTCTGTGCTAATCTAGGGATGTTCAAACAATGCTTTACACTGTTTTTTTCCAAAAAAGTACTATAGGTAATTAAATGTAACTTGCTGTTTGGCAAATCTGGCCTTTAACTATGTTACGATATTTATGCCTGACATCTTTTGTTTCCTGCAACAAACTCTTTCATTCAGCGTGGTTTTCCTTGTGAATGCCTGTGCTGCTAAGTTAAAAAATTAAGGTAGTACCTAATTCCCTGTACGCAATTGGTGTTTTAAAACAAGACTTAGGTGTACAGCACTTAATTATCCCTCCTGGTGTCCGTTTCATTTTTAATCTCTTCTGCATTTTGCCTTTTATTTGTGGCAGTGCCAATTCTAATGGTTTTCGTGCTATTATCAAGAATTTCAGAGGCTCTCACTGTGTAAGGAGTGATTTTCTTCAACCAGAAATATCTGCAGCATATGGTAAATTTTCCTCTATCTGGAGGTACAAGTTCCCAATTCTTTACTTCTCCATGTTTGGTCTTTTCCTTTCATTGTGCTCCACATATTTGAAGCACACTTGGGAGATTTTGCTACACAGTCTAACTACACAGAATCTTTTAAAATGTCACATTTGATTTAAAAAATTAGCCTGACAAGGCTTGTGATCTTAATAGCCTCTCTCTTCAACAGTGTCAGTCAGGATAAATCTTTCTTGAATCTCCAGTTGTACCCAAAACTGTTCAACCTCATTTGATAAAAGTCTGCCTTTAGTTTATGGATCTCTCTTCTTTCCCTGCCATTCTCCTCTCACCTGGCTTTGAGCTAGGCTCCATTTGGGGCTTTTATGCTTTCTGAGGATCCTATGCAGTTCATTATTTAAAAGTAAAAGAATGCAAACCTAGTACCAATTATTTTGTTATTTCTGTACATTATTTAACATGAAAAGATAACCCAGACTTGATGTTTTGAAAATTCATCTCTTTACCCTCTGTGAGCTTTAAAAAGCAGGGGGAATAAAAGCCCTGTCTGTCCTTCGAAATCTGTAACTGTTGGATTTTACTTCTGTGTTGTAGGATTAGTGTAAGAATGGGTCTCATATATAACAAAACAGATGGGTAGCTGAGCTGGACCATCATAAAAAGAAATCAGAATCATAATATTAAGTATCTTGCAATACTGGGAGGGAGGGAGGGCT
>JAHREE010000061.1:2256806-2294559 GCA_033628505.1 Tringa tobata
AAGGAAGGAAGGAAGGAAGGAAGGAAGGAAGGAAGGAAGGAAGGAAGGAAGGAAACCATGCCAAAGCAAGACTGGTCTTTAAAGAGAGTTTCCCTGTTCATGGTCACAAGTCAGAAGAGCAAGTGCGAGCAGAGCCATTGCCTACAATGCAGAGATTTTGGAGAGGCCAAAGACATAATTTTACCCACATATAGAAAGGCCCAAATATGAACCATGTTGGAATAATTTGATAACAGGTGAAAAAATCCTGGTTTTTTTGTGGACAGCAGTTGTTTCCTGTTTCAGGGCACCACTTTTTCACACTTGAATTGACGAGGACAGGCATTTCAGTCATCTGTTTCTCTGTGTTAAACTGTGTCTCCCTTTCATATTTAAATAGGTTGCTGTCAAGCCAGCTCCCTAATGTTTTAAGTCTGTCCCTCAAAATTAATGGTGTGTGCTGTACCCCTGTATCTTTAAAATATATTTTAGCAGACAATGTTAAATGTTTGTAAAGGGGAAGTTATTTACTATGTTATATGTTTATTATCTGTCGTAAAGGGGGAAGTGATGTTTATTAATTAAAAAATTTTATTTTTTTGGTAAGTTTTTAATATGAGTATTTTATGCTAGTATTTATTTACACATAGGTATAATATGGGTACCTTTATGCTAATAAAAGTCCTTGATGTCGACCAGGATGTGACAGTGGTAGATGTGCAAATACAGAACAAAAAGTCTCTGTGCTGGGGAAACTACGGATTTAAAATACACCTGAGAGTCTGGGGATCACAAGGACTTGAGGGGACTATATCTTTATGCTCTCCTCTATGAAGGGCACAATTGCAACCTAACAGCTTTCCGTTGAGAAGTAAAAGCTTGTTTCTGATCACCACCATCCAATCTGCAGGAATAATGAACAAAAATGGTAAGTAGTATCCTTAAGACAAGACAGATCCAGCAATGACAAGATCTCAAAATTAAAGGTGCTGTTTTCAAGGAAAATGTTTTCCAGTTCTTTACACTTTGCAGACCTTCATTGCAACAAAACAGACACCTTTCTGTAACCCAGGGGAGAAGTCACAGTTTACTTTGCCAGCAGAAAGGAGTTCCTGAACTTTTCAGAGAATGGATGGCAGCACAGGATAGTGAGGAGCTTTCCTGGGCAGTGACAGAATGGGGTAAACGAGGATCAAGAAGATCAAATCTCCAAAAGACAGTATGCCTTTTGCTGCTGGCTGCTGTTGGAATCCAGATCTTAACTATCCTGAGACTGTACTGTATGACCAAAAAGACTGAAACAACATACAAAATAAGAGTGGACTTCAGTTCAAAGACATCAAATAACAAATTTTAAGATAAACATTGTAGATGATACCTTGCTGCAGGAAGAGGCAGTGATTTTGTTCCTTCTAGGAAATGGAACATACTGCCATGGGTGAAAATTATGATTTAGCAGCAATTCAAAATTTCTTAATAGTTTGAGGTAGATCAAGAGGTTGGATTTTAGCAGCACTTAGTCATTAACCACTTTAAGGATTTACAAGGTGATATAACAAAATAATTCAACAGTGACTTAATTACAGATTCAAAAATTAGAAGATTCATATTAACTTACTAGAAGGTACCCCAAATCAATGCACATGTATAAACACAAAACACGTAAACACACACCATTCCAGGAGACACATGCACAAATGCCACCTGAGTTTTTGAGAGCTAGGACCCAGCTCCCTTCATGGCAGACAACTCCAGTGAGCCAACAGATGCCCTTTTTGATTCCACACACACAGACAAACAGACAGAAAACATTTGGATCCCATAAAATGCATGAACACTTTCCATTGACTTTCCATTGACTTTTCCACTTCATCCCAACTCGGACAATAGGATAGTCTAGTGCTTTCCACCAGTTGTAAAAGCCTAGAACTTGCTCAATCTTGAAGTTTTGGTATCACTCCCCCTCTTTGGGCCATAATCCATGTACTGTCAGGGGTTGACTGATTATTGATACTGTTCCCAAGTGACAGGGGGTGGAGGGAAACAGGTGTGCTAAGGGGTTGCCATAGCATTCTGCCCTCTCATTCTGTTCTGTTTTATGTTGGGTTTTTACATGGCCCAGGTGAGAGGAGGTCACACCGAGCACTGGGGTTGCACCACCACACATACCTTATTGTAAGAAGGTCAAATGAGTTCCAATTTATTGTCAGCAACTTATGAAACAGTAAGATATAGTTCTAACTGCTTAGTAACTAAACAGCTATTTAGAGAACTGCTTGCCTTCTTAAGTGTAAATGATGAGATAAGACTGTAGCAAACTTTGTTACAGGGTTGGGATTTTTTTCAGCAAACATGGATTTGAATGAAACGCTCTTCATGGGTGTAAAATTGGACTGAGCAGACCAGAAGGCTACCCTCCCAAGTATGTCAACCTACAGCCATTTCAAAGTTATTGTAGCTTCTAACTGAGGAAAAGCCTCAGATGACAGTGAGTTTCAGACACTTGTTTATGCTGTATGTCAAATTATGTATGTCTATTTACAGTTTGACTACTCTTTGTAAGTTTGGGGTTTTTTTATTATTCTTGCTATTGTTCCCTCCAGACATGGTATAATGGTAGATGCCAATGGGTAGCCAGCTGATCTGTTGGGCTCCACATAAATATGGCCTGTGACTGTGGTAAGTTTTGCTTCAGGTCTCCACAGTCACATTTATCTCCTCTTTTTCCTTGTTTTGTGGGATTGGTCAGACTGGTGACTCAGAAATTACCAAACACATTCCCATGCTCCACCCCCTTTCTCACTGTGAAAGGCTTTTTATAAGCTTCCTAGTTCCAGGACAGCCTTATATGATGAGTTTAAAAATCTGCTCATGGCCATGAAAAAATGATCTTTTACGTCAGAAAAAATGAATTAGGAGTGGGTTTTCTTAGTATTTTCAATCTTGTAACTAAGGCTGTTCTTACTACCATGTAAATTAGTAGTATCTCTCAGGAGTTGGATTTAACCTCTATTAGCTACAGTAAGGCTGACCCAGTAGCATCTTTTTGCTAGAACTGTGTGTTGCAATAACTGCCTTTATGGCAATGCACACATTTAAAAATGAACTTGTAGCACCAAACTATTTTCAGCAAATGAGTGCATTTGTAGTTTAGCTGCTTCTTTTTTTTGAAGAAAACTTGCATTTCTAATATTGTACATCCATTGTAGGTGACCTTCTCTGGCAGCATTGTGGCTCCGCTGGTGTTAGTGAGAATGAGAACAAAAGAACAAGTCTACGTGAGACAATGAGGTAGGTCTCAACTTGCTGCCAGATTCCCACCCAAATGCTCTCTCACTCCCCTTCTCCAACAGGGCAGTGGAAGAAAATCAGATGTAAAAGCCCATGGATTGAGATAAGGACGGAGAGATCACTCAGCAATTACCATCAGGGCAAAACAAACTCAACTTGGGGTGGTGTAGCAGATGGGGAATAGGGGGTTTGCTCTGTTTGTAATACTTTGTCTCTGCCAGTCCTTCCTCCTCATGCTCTTCCCTTGCTCCAACACAAGGTGTCTCCCACAGGATACAGTCCTTGACAAACTTCTCCAAGGTGGGTTCTTCCCATGAACTGCAGTTCCTCAAGAACTGCTCCAACATCGATCATTTCCATGGGGTGCAGTTCTTCAGGAACACACTGTTCCAGTGTGGGTCACACATAGGGTCACAGGTCCTGGCAGAAAATTGCTCCTGCATGAGCACACTCCAGTGTGGGCTCTGACCCAGACTGCAGACTTCCTCTGGGCCATATCTACTTGCTGCGGCATGAGGTTCTCCATGTGTGAATATCTGCTCCAGCATGGTCCTCACAACTGTCCCCCTCACAGCTGGAGGGGACAAACTGCTCCGCCATGATCCATGGGCCACTGGGGAGTCTCTGCTCTGGTGCCTAAAGCACTTTCTTTCCCTCCTTCTTCACTGACCTTGGTGTCTGCATGATTGTTTCTCTCACATTTTTCTCACTTGTCTCTCTCACAGTTGCTGTGCATAATTTTTTACTCTTTATTAAATGTTATCACAGAGGTGCCACCAGTGGTGTTGGTAGGTTCAGCTTTGGGCAGCCATGGAGCTTTGGAGCTGCCTGGAACTTGCTGTGTCCAAGACCGGAGCAGCCCCCGGTCTCATCTCACAAAGGCTACCCCTGCAGCCTCCCTGCTGCCAACACCTTGCTATGTAAACCAGGTACAGACAGTATCTGACTGCAATATCCTTATTTCAGTCACTGAAACCACCAGGTGCTACCAAAGTTATTCTAGGATAGTTCTTTAAAATGATCAGAATAGCTAAGGGCTTAACCTAACTTACTACATAAAAACTAGTAGCATGTTTCTTAATTTCTCTGATAATAATGTGTATCCTTGAAATATCAAACAGCAGAAAGAACTCAATGGCTTCTTAGGGCAAAGTCATTAAAATCAATACAACTATATAGCAAGGGGGCTGGTTTGATATTTAAAAACAAAGTCTTTTTACAAATGAAGTGTTTAAAAACCTCAGTGTTTTTAAAACAAAGTGTTTTTATACAGTCTACCAGCTATGTAATATTCCTTCAGGTTTTAGATTTCCTTTAAATTTCTTTTGTACTGTTAGGAAGTATAGGAGATCAGTACATCAGGCCAGTTTTAATCTTCAAGAGAAAACTGTGCTCAAGTGACACCAACTAACAACACACATTGCCAATGGCAATTGCTTATTCATCCATCTTATTTTTTCCATCATTACCGCTGCATATTTGAAGTTAGTTCTTAATCTTGTCTGAAATTAGCTATAAGTGAGGAGTTGAAGCCATGTTGATAGTACTGATGGCTAGAGTTCTCCATTGTATTAGTCACTAATGCCCAGCTGATCCAGCTTGAGAGCCTTTTAAAGAAGAGGAAAGAAGCTGAAATTGAAAGGGGGCAATATCTTTCATCCCTATTTCAACACCATTGGTGTTCTCACACTCCTCATTCCCTCTGCTGTAAAAATAAAAAGGTGGGGAACTCATCTTTACCCAGGATTGTTCATCTGATTTCTGGGCCTGGATTGTACCAGACAGCTTTCCTGCTTATTCCACAGGATTTTTCTGTTTTCCCTGCTTGTTCTGCATCCATGATGCTATTCTCCCAGGTTTTCTACCTGAGCGATTGTTCAGGTGTATTCCTCCACCCTGGTTGTGCAACTGTACTGCAAGTCTCTTTTTGTCTCTTTGTGGTTTATTATTACTTTTGTATTGATGTTTCATGGTGTTACAAGATGCTTACAGGTTGTTAACAGTATTACAGTGTTACAAAATGCTTGCATGATGTCATTGACATTACTAGGTTGTTATGCCTAGGTTCAAGGCATGCAAATAGAAATTACACTCTAGTGTAATTCTACTTTATGGTAAGCAACTGTCTTCTGCTTTGGCTACAATTTATTTCACATTAAACATTTAACTTCCTTGCACTTAAAAATCAGCAAAGGGAAAAGACCTCTATTTCCTGATTTCCGCATGAATTTAACTCTCAAAGATAACAAATCCTTGAACATATGAGTTTACCAGAAAAATACTGTCAGACACTTGTGCTATAATTATTAACTGGGGATCTTTAACTGTAATAGCATCCGTTTGCTGTGTTGAAGCCCTTGTTCATGCCTCAATGCCATCCAGAACTATAGTGTTTGGTTTATCGGTGGTTGTTATCATGGGATTTAAAGGACTATAAATGGCAAGCCCAAGTGATATTACACAGTGTAGTGATTCTTTCTACAGTTCCTTCTCTGGTAACTATTTTTCACTTCTCATTATTTTTAGATACGATTTGTGTTCACTTGTATTTACAGCAAATAAGCAGCTCCCGCTATTCATGTTTATTTTAACAGGACTTCTTTGACTACTGTCTATAATTACCAGGACACTTAAAAACAAAGTCTTTCACTGAAAGTATTTTTATACAGTCTACCAGCTATGTGATATTCCTTCAGCTTTTAGATTTCCTTTATATTTCTTTTTTATTATTAGTGTGTATAGGAGATTGATAACCAATTGACATTACCATTTCTCGCTGCTTACTCAGATGGGAATGATGTTATCCAACACTACACTCTGATTTCAACTGCAAATGTATAATAAGTATATATACTATATATAATTATTAGGACTGATTAGCTTCAGATTTTGCACCATTACAATTGGCCTAACTTCTAAACATTAAAGTATTATTTATGAGATTATTTATTTATTTTTGTTTTCCCATAGACAGGTCTTGTCTTGAAACTGAAAGTTCTTGGCAATTTCCTTACTTTACTATTTGAAAATAGCCACCAATGTTTTGCAGCTGTATCTTGAGAGATCTATCAACTGTAGAGATATCTACAGTCACAAGTATCTTCTGATCATCTAAATCTGAAGTCCTCTCAAAATTTCATGCAAGCACCGGTACCAGACCCAAGAGTATAAGGATCATGACACAAGTTTGAGGCCATGCCCACCAAAGTCCTGTTCTACATGGCTAAAATACACTGAAAGACTTGTTTTCCATGTGCAGTCAAGATGTTGTCAATCTGTGGAGGATGCACAGTGTGGAAAATGCTTGATCTCATGTATCCTTAGTTGTCTTACTTCCAAAAGGAAGATGGAGATGACAAAGGAGACATTTTGAGATGGGAAATTATTTTCCAGCATTCTATTAAAACACCTGGTGTGTGGGATTCAACGTTTGTACCCATATTTCTGCTTCCATCGTGAAAGAGTTCTAGGCAGCAGCTACTTGCTGTTCTTGTTTGCTAACCAAAAAGTAATATGGCAACGTCTAGTGATCACAGGTTAAAGATAGAGGTAAATAACAGCTAGAGAAACAGAAAAAAGTAAAGAGACAATTAACTAGTCTATATGCCTGTTTACATGCCCATCTATGTATCTTGTTACCCCAAATAAGTTTTGGACCTGCTGGTTTATTCAAGTTAAATTATTATTTAAATTGAAAAACTACAATACCTTAAAAAATTCTGAAAGGTATAGTTGGCAACAGCATAAGAGATGTCCTAGTTGTCCTTGGTCCAGATAAGAAGACTACACTACTACAGAACAAAGAATACAGAAGGATGGGGGCCTCCTCCTGTCCTGACAAATGAAATGATAAATTTCATTCAGAGCGCCTACTTATCTGTGTATGCAAAAAAAGACACATCTGTTCATCAGGTGCCATTCTTTTAAGTAGTAACAAAATGCCTATTTTTATTACATTAGATTATTTTGAAGTACTTAAAAGCTTATTTTCATTTTTTGGCAGAAAAAAAAATAATCCAAATTTGCCCTTTTCTTACCAACAAAGAGAAAAAATGTTGAATAGAAGCATAAAAGACTACAGATTTTGTTTGTGATATTTTTATCCAAAGTATTTCATTTTTATGAAATCAGTAGATAGTTTTTATTTCTACTTTCAGAAGTATTTGTAGATCTTATTTCTGTGTTTCTTATGAAAACAGAACATACAATGAGCTTATGTTTCTGCCAGTTAACAAGGGGCCTTAATAAAGCCAATATAAAGACTAATTTAGTTCTCATGGGATCAATTAAGGTGATTTGAAGGAGCAGCAAATTGTGTTTTATTTAATTTAGATTGCTAGAATGAGGTGAATAATATAAATTAGTATTCTCCTCACTCTTTAATTAATTTATTTACTTATGAGTGGAAAAATAAAAAAAAATTACAGAAGAGGAAACAAATTAAGTTCAGATAATTATAACCTCTTTGTCAAGTAGTGAAGAGTTTGCATTATAAATATACACAAGTAGTGACATAATGCAAGTTCTGCATCACGAATTTATGCAGTAATTTTGTTTCTGTCACATCACTCACATACTGATTTTGTGTGTATGGGTCAAACATTTTTGTCAAAATAAAAGCACAAAGAGAAAACAACAAATGGAGAAAAATGTGAAAAAAACCAAAGGCTAAGTACCTCAAAGGAGGCAGAGCTAGAACAAAAGTTTCTACAGGTAAGACCAGATCTCAAACTTAGATGAGGTCCCTGTCCCCCAGAGAGTAATTAACACTTTGGTTGCTGGGTCAGCCAAACAAACTCTGCCAAGACCTTGTCCTTGGTATTGATGGAGCCCTCCAACATATGACTTTGGCTACCAGTATTGCTTGAAATAACCACACTTTTGATGAGCTGGAAAGCTTCCAAAATGCTGGACGACCTCTGAAAGCACAGTTCAAGGAAGTGATTTTTAAGAGGTTGTTCATTGTTAGAGTAATCCTCCGCCCTACGTCTAGGGTCTACTCTTTTGATCTCATGTTGACCCTCCAAACCATGCCATTGCTCTTTCATATGCCACTGTTCTTTGCTATATGCTTCTCCTTACCCTACCCTTACCTTGATTTTTCAGACTCCTGATGGACTGTTTAGATCTACAAACCACTCACACATAATGTCAGAAAGTAAGAAAAATAAGAGAAATAAATGGGGGAAAAAGTTTCTGGGGAGACTGGAAGGTGATTTACCATTTCTTTAATTTGAGCATACTTGGAACATGAAAGGTAGGTACAATGACAATTTTCTGCAGAGTAAGAAGACACCAGATGATGTCTGCATTTGCGTCTTTGCATTTGTGTAAAGCTATGGTTTAAGTTGAAACTACAAGAGGTCTCAAACAGGTTAAGTCTCTCACCCCCCAAAAATCCAGTACAAATCTATTTCGAACTAGAAATATGTAGACACTGCCTTTGACTGGCCTATGGCCTCAGATCCAGACGAAGCAGGACCTTGAGTGAACAGATCAGCCAGTAAATTAAAAAAGCTTCAGAAGAACTCCTTCCCAGTATTTAATTTCTCTCATGTTCATGGAAAGAGACTTTAAACAGTATTTGTAAATAAATAGTTTTGTATCAAAGGTACCTTACTGTGTCTTCAGTCTCTGACATAATTTTCTCCCAGATTTGTGAGGACTTGGATATCTGACCAGCCACTTCTGTCAAAAGAGATCAGATATGCTTAGGATTACAATACATTTTCAGTTCCTGGTTAGTACCATTTTCTATGTTTTCTGTTTACACTGGCATATTTTGACATGGATCATGTTCTGTGCATTGTCTCTGAAAACTTCAAGGTGAATGTTTATTTACTCATTTTGAAAATGTAGGTGTGTATCAATTTCCAAAATCTGCCATCTACATACTGCAATGTATTTGAAGCAACTGTTGATAAAAATAGTTACTACAGTTTTTTTCCTTGTTATATGTCTGCAGTCCCAGACTGCTGACAATGACAGACTATTAAAAATCCCATTGACTACAGTGGTTCAGGATTCGGTACTAGCTAAAGATGTTAGATTGATATAATATCTACAAACTTAGTGTGAAATTTTACCTGCCACCTGTAATTTTGAAATTCTCTTTCATCCTTGAACATCCATGACAAACCGCTATAATCCCTATATATTACCTATACAGTAGTTTTCAGCTGTAGATAGCTCTTTTTACTTCTGTTCACACTGATCCTAACAGTGTGATCCTGCACATGAAATCCATGGAGATTTCATCCATGAGTTAGAAAATAAAAGAAAAGGAATGTTTGTGCATAAGCACAGGCACAAGCATTGCTATTGCTTTTCAGGTAACAGTCATGGTCTCCCGTTGTTTCACCGGAAGAGCAGCAGACCTTTCTCTGGCTGGGAGCATGACTAATCAAGGAAGAATTCTAAGGAATTAAGTCCAATTAGGTTGGAATCTTGTCTCTCCCCAGCCCCCCTAGAAAATGATCATGAAACAAAACATTCTCTCTAGAAGTCTCTCACCCCCCTCTTCTCAGCCATCCCCATCTTAAAATAAAAATCCTGTTGATCTCCCTACTTGATTGCTGTTTCTCAACAGATGTTGTCAGTTTGGGACACGGATTTAGTACAAAGTGGAACTATAGTTCGAAAACCCCAAACTGAGATTTATGGGTTCACAGTAATAGCTTCACCATGGTTGCCATTTAAGGCCCACTTTTCCAGGCTCTGTCTAATTCAGATTTTTGGTTTAATGCCAAGATTTCCAGTCTTCCTGTAATCCAAATGCATTTCTCCTGGAACTATTCCCAAATGAGAGTGGCCAGTGTTTTGTCAATGAATCCCTCTTCTTTGGCTCACAATGACAGTGAGCCACCACTGTGGTCAAGATGTGAGGCATCATGTTGCTCAGTATTGTCACCCATGAATCACCAACCTCCAAAAAGAATGGAGCCCTAGCCCCTCCCCGCCCCCCCCCGCCCCTGCATTTTATAGGAATTATGCACTCTCTTTGGACTCTCAGCTCCCCTGGTGGCCTCTGCTTAATCCATAGCTCTCTTTCTGAGACTCCCAGATGCATGCCAGAGCAGCAGAGTACATAGAGAAAGCTCTTTGATTTGCATATTTTTAGCAAATATTTTTATACAAACTCCACTGTGCCTATGTTTTCCTTCCTGTTCTATCTTTTTTAGTGTAACAAACATCAACACTTTACTCATTTACACACTAAAAGATCAGAATTAATTAATTACCAGTTAGGCTGACTCACTGAATAAAGCAAGTCACAGGCTTCACCTCATGAGTCCTATATCTAATCTTGTAATGAGCTGTATTTTTCATGTTCCAGGTGACATGTGATGTTCTGTTGTTTATATGTCCTGGTAAAACCACAGTTCCTGCATGAACTTTCCCAGTATCGTGCGACAGCCCCTGGATCTCATTACATCTTCACCTCCAAGAAGAAAGAACTTTCTGGCATAGCTGCAGTTGTGAAAGTCAGTGGCATCACCATAACTTCACACCCTTCCTCTTCTCTGAAGTTTCTTTTTTCACAGAACTGCAGCATTCCTGGAAAGGCCTTTGTTGCTGAATGTCATTGCCAAGCTCTCACAAAAGTGACATTTTATTTCCTCGTATTTGCATGCCTACTTTTGAAGAACTAAATTTGCACATTGAAGATGTGTAGGAGGAGGAGAAATAACTGTTCTGTGGAATTAACTTTGCCTAATGAGATAATTTTTCAATCTGATATGCTCCTGAAGTCTGTTGGGTGCTTGTTGCCACTATATTCATTTGTAGTTTTATCTTTCAAGATTGCAGATTTTCCTACTTTTGCTGTAATGAGAGACAGCCTTTACTGTTGCTATGTGTAAAGAGGCAGTTCCACAGAGGCACATTGATTGCTGACACTACACGCTTGCTTTTCCTTGCAGCATTCTCCTGCTCCTGTTTCATGAACCTGGATTATTTATATGCCCAGCAACTCAGAACAGTATATTACTGGTCTGCTCCCTCATTTCTTTTTAGCTTTTCTTTCTTTAGTTCTCCAGCACCCTCTTCCAGAATTTGAGCTTTATCAGTGTGACAATCTCATATCTCACAAAAAGCATATAATTTTCTGATGGTTCATAGTGGTCCCTGGGCTACTTTCCAAGGACAGGTGTTCCTTATCTTATAAAAGTTGCAAACACTTTATAATCAAAGAGGTGAGAAAAATATATAAATTAAATGAAAAATTAACAAATCTATTTATTCAACACACTATTCATCTCTCTGATTTAGGGAGCAGGTTTGTTTAATAAGCAATATTTTCTTCTCTTCAGGTTTTTCCATGAAACTAAAGGTTGGAATATGTCAAATAATTTTCCAGCTAAAAAATGGCTCCTACTAACAAGACCTCATAAATGTAAAGCAGAAGGTAAAAGAAACATTTAGTCTTCCTTTCTTTTTTTTCATTTCCAGGTTGTGCTGGTACTCAAGGAAGTAAAAACCCAGCCTAACAATGAAGAATCATTAAGCTTGATGATCCTCTGCCACAAGAAGGATGCTGTAAGCATAGGTTTTCCTCTACCTGGCAGAACTGCTTTAACAGCACAAGATCACCTAGCAACCATGTCACCAGGCAAGCAGGGATGTGGTCAAGTCACCCCAGCACACTGTGGTGCTCCACTTCAGACACCAGGTGAAATGGGGCACTCTGCAGGTCTCAGGTGTCTCTCCACAACATATTCAAGAGGGAATGTGAGTTAGAGCATGGTAGTCTTCAGTTTACTGGCTGTTTTACAAGTAATCCCCAATCTTGTAAGTAAAAGGCAATTGTGTTAGTAAGACTCTGTAAAGCCTGTTTCAGTGATGCACTCTGTGCCTGCAGCATGCTCCTGGAAAGACAAGTGTGGAAATCAGGAGACTTATATTGATGGTGGAATACTAAGCTGGAAGAAAAGTTCTGACACAGCACTACCTTCAGACAAAAGGATTGTGCGTCATCCTGTACTAATACTACACTTGAAATGCTCACTAAGAGGCCTGAACATAGGCGTGATATGAGAATGCTGTCTAGATCTATGAAGGTGAAAGCCTGTTGTATTTGACTCAAGATTCTAACAATGAAAAATCAAATTGGTTACTTGCACCAACACATTTCCATTCTCATTTCTACTTGGGACCTGTATTCCCATTGTACTATTCAGGGATTAGTACAGGGAGTACTCAGGGACATGCCAAGTTGGAATTGGCATCTCCTTTTCCTCTTGTATGGGCCTTATCTGGAAACCAGGGCTTCCATCTATTTAGTCTCCTGTCTTGATAAGAAAGTGGATGGGGACTCCTTTTCTTCCTAAAACTTCCCAGCTCATTAGGAACTCTTGGCACTGAAGAAAGCTGGAACTATCCCAGGAACTTAAATTCTCCTCTTTGCCAAAGACTAAATAGCTTTTTTTTTTAAGGATTCTGAATCATCATGAATACAAATAAATCAATCTTCCTCTGAAGTCTTTATTTGAAGTGTAATGTTACACTGTCAAACCAATAGCACATTAAAAAAGTAAACTCTTGGAGAAATAAGAATCTAAAGGAACAGTGTATCAAGGAAGAAAGTTCTTGTATTCTGCTAATGCTTTCACCATCCTAGTAGCCATCTTGTGAGTCACACAGAGGGACAAAGGCAATTTATTCATATTGGAAAGAACAGTCTTACAATGGGCAGATTATTTAAATAAATAACCTTTCAGGGCTTGATAGCACAAATATCCATCCCTAAAGACAAAAATTACTGAGTATACTCTTCATATATGCACAGGCAATGGTATTCTTGAACAAAAAGGGTAGTTATGAGAATTTCTGATCTGTTTCCTTTCAATATTAATCTTTCTTCAATCTCCAAACCCTCACATCACACTTGAAACAAACTGCTGCCATAGAAAGTCAACAATCTCAGTATACCTTGATTTTTCCACCTATAAAATAGACATAAATTTAAAGCTCCATTAAAAATATTGAACCATGTTGACAAACATTGATAGTTGTCATTATATATGAAATGCATAGCTGTGTGAATTTATATGTATCCTGAATATGAGCATGAATTTTCTTTCCCTTGTTTCTTTACATTTAATCTTTTTTTCCCTTTTCTTCTGTCATAGAATGCAAATACTGAAATCCTGGCCCTATTAAAATTTTTTGGCAAAACTCCCAAGTCTGAAATAGAGCTAGGATTTTAGTCAGTAAATCTGGTTGGTTGCTTTCTGCATTTTAGTAGTCTTATATCATATATTTTTTTCTGTGTTGTTTTCATGCTGTCTACCTTTATAAAAGCTTGTATGTGAATTAGCTAGCATGTAACTGTGAGTATGTGTATATAGAAAAATTATCTGAATATTATTTTGCCAGATTGAAAATAGAGTACGTGTCCATTGTGTTCCTCTGATGGATATTCAAAAGCATCTGAAACCTCTTTTGATTTCTCACAACAACTTGAAATGTCTATTACTTTCAGCATGTTTCACACACAATATCCTTAGCGTTTCCCAGCTAAATTCTGTGCCTTACTCTCAGATGTGCTTTGATCACTTTGGAGATAGTGACAGAGTACACTGAAACTCTTCTCACATAAAAGAACAGACATGGCAATAAGTAAAGCTAAAGAAAAGTCGGCACAAAAGCACTGGTAGAGTTATTCTTTCCAAGAGCATGTATATACCATATAAAAGGCAGACCTGCAGTAGGATCAGTGAAACAAATTTAAAATTCTAAACAGGGTTTAAAAGAGAAAGGTGTCATTGGATCAAAGAGCAGCCAATTCAGTTTACCATATCTCTTACTTGATAATCTTAGAAATGGGCCTCCTTCTAGCCTAATTTTTCCATTCTTCTCACCAGAAAAACATGGAGAAAAAAACATATTTTCACAGTTTTAGTCCACCTACAAACAGACTCTGAGTAGTTAAGTTTTATGGGTTTTATGCTGAGCACTCAAAAACATCTTTCATTAGAGCTACATGTCCAACTGCCATCATCCTCCCAAGGACAGAGACAAAGTCAACTAATGGCTTTTAGTTGGGCTTTTATTTGTATTTGAGAGATGAGGAGTGGAGAAGACAGTTTATATTTTACCCATTTGTTTAAGGGCTCTTTTACACACACACTTGAAACAGCAGTTACGAATAACCCAAACAAACAAACAAATCTATTTTACAATATGGCCTGTAAAGTTATAGGATTGTCATGATCCCTAGTTCCCTTGCACATTCATTTCAGAGTGATAAACCAGCTGCCAAGTGGGTTTAGATCGTTCATGCATGTCAGGGTATTCCACAAAACCAAAAGAGTAAAACTCTCAGCTATGATTTTCACCATCGCATTTCACGAAGTCTTTTGAGTATTCTGTGTTCAGGCAATGGAGGAAACTAGAAGAAAATGACTCTAAAATCCTATTTTAAGGAAAATGCTTATAGTCAGAACCAACCACAATACCCTGACACTGATGTTTCATGGAGAAATCTGACTCTTTTCCATGCTTCTAGGCACTGTTTAACATATAAGCAAAACTTAGCCATTCCTGACTGTCTGAACTGTTTTTTCCTTTATTTTTTTTTAACTTAGAGGAGAGAAAAAAATATCCAAGTAGCATTTGATACAGGAATTTTTCACCTGACCCGATTTAGTAAGCTTCTCTAGCTGCTCTGTGGCATGTTTTCCACGAAAATGATCTGCTTTCATTCGTAATAGGACTGAATTTTTATTCGCTCTTATGAATGACTTTGGAAAGACTGATATTTAACTTTTTGGTAAACTTTACTGTTTGTTATAAATTCATTGCATTTAATGCCTATTCTTTTTCTAAGTAATTTGATTTTAAAGTTGTATATATATATACACACACGTGTGTATGTATATATATGTGTATATGTATGTTTATCTCCTTGTGTCTCTCATAGGTTTCAAGCTTTAATGAGTGTCTATTGAGACTAGAATAATATTTGAATGGAGGATTGATAGTTTAGTCTTTATGATGTGTGTTTTTGGAGAACAAATCTAGCTTCAAGTGGTAAATTTTGCTACTCTTCAAACTTATGACAGTATTGTCATGAACCATCCCTACTGGCTGATGTTCTGAGAGGAAGGAATATATTCAAGTTCTTCTATTCTGCTCCTTTTCCCTCCAAACTAATCCTTGGGCAAAAAATTACAAGGACTTTCATTTTTATACTAGGCCCTTCCTTTTTTAAGACAGATGTCTGTCATTCCCCATGTTAATTGAGCTACCATTTAGAAGACATATAGAAGATGAGAATAAAATCTTTTTTTTTCCTGGCATTCAGGGCCTGTTATGTATCCATCCCTGATTAAGTCCATGGTAGTGCCACCTCGCACAGTGAGACAAGGCAACTTTTTGGTTCAATTTTGGTGTCTGTTTTGACCACTTTATTCAGGATGGGAACATCAAACATTTGGTCTTCACAAAAATGCTCCGATTTGTTCCTTATGACTTTTCCAGGAAAATTGTGTAAGTTCTTAGCTTCTGCAGATATAACAGGAAGTTCCTTGAGCCCCTGACCTTGGTGCTTATATCACAGAGATTCAATCCTGATAGCGTAGGAGTCAGTGAAAAGACTCTACTCCAGCACTGTAAAATTGAAACAGGTAGTGCATTCTTCTGCAGCTACATTATCTCCAACCAGAGGCTGACCCTCTTGCCTCAGCCTCCTCATTCCCTAGGACGCTAAGAAAGTGCATTTTGCCTTTTTGGCTCTGCGGCAAGACCATTCAAGCTGGAATTTACATTCATCTGTCTACTTAAGCAGTAAGACACAATCAACGTGTCCAGCATCCTAACCTGCACTTAGCTATGCTCATTATTTCTGTTGAATTTCGTATCTTGCTTCTCAAGTGGTGGAAAGGGAATGAAACAGAACTTTGTTTCTGACATACTTGACTGTGGCAGGAAAAGTAGTAGGTGGCACAAAGAGTGTGCAAAATGAATAGCTGAAATTTGCAAATTAATCTTCAGATGTGGTTTTCATTTTCATGGAAAGGTAAATGTATTAATGCACTAATAATGCAGGAGAGGAAGGCTGCTATAGCAATGGAGAAAAGAAAGCAACACGTTTTAGCCCTGAATTACTGAATATTATGTTCACAGAATCAGTCATGATTTCATGGACATCTTATTGTCTGATGATACAAAGCATATTATTCTTTTATAATTTTTGTCTGTCCTTTAAATATACTCAAACTACAATTGCAAAGTTAATTTCTCAATACCAGATGCACATTATACGAGCATCCTGCTCATATAAACATATCCTATAAAGAAAAGTCACACATATATATACAAAACTTATCTCACAATAAAGAAAAGTCACATGGCAAGTTGTGGAGGAATGGTTAACTGAGAAAGGACATGATCTTATTAGCGTGAGCAACCCAGTCTTTGCAGCTGGTGCAGGCCCCGAGGATGAGATAACCTGTCCTTGAAGGAATGTAGTAAGCAAGATAAGAAGAACTAAATCTGGTCAGTGTCAACAAGACCCTGCGCGTGAACAGCAACCCTCTACCAATCATGTAATTGCTTAAGGCGCGTGGACAGGCATAGTGTACCAATTATATTTTATTTTGTGCCGCGTGCTCTGCTTGACTGTCTATATAAACCGTGTAATGGCTTTAATAAAGGGAGAACGATCATACTCATATTGAGATTCCATCGTTACTCCGGGACCGAATCCCACTCCAACAGCAAGTAGTCTATTTTTAGAGAAATGTTGGTCCTTCAGCTGGAAAAGGGACTGGGAAATTGAGACTTCTCGGTTGTGTAAACTCCTGAACTGTAACTTGTTTGATAAAAAATAAAGCTGGTCTGTTCACCCTGCCTTTGCATCTATCTACAAATGGAAAAGACTTAATACCTTGCACACCTGTGATGAAAATGTATTTATGGACTATTTTAAAACACATAATTTCTCAAATATACAAGATAAAATTATATATACCAAATAATAATAACATATTCCATATCAAACCTGGTCTAAGTAGATACTCAAAATATTAGACAAAAGAAAAAGGAAGTTTTTATGTACTGGGATGGTGTTAACTTTCCTCATAGCAGCCTGTATAGTGATGTGCTCTGCATTTGTGCCTAGACCAGTATTGACAACACACCTGTGTTTTGGCTACTGCTGAACAATGCTTGCACAGAATCAAGGCTTTCTTTCCAACAGCCCCCACTACCACCAAAGACCAGTAGGCTCTGGGTGGGCAAGAATTTGGGAGGGGACAGAGTCAAGACAGCTGGCACCAACTAACCAAAGGGATATCCTCTACCATGTGATGTTGTATACAGCAATAAAAGCTAGGGAAAAGGAAGAGGAGGGGGTGACATTTGTGGTTATGGTGCTGGTCTTCTGAAGCAACCACTATGCATGCTGAGGCCCTGTTTCGCAGGAAGAGGAAGGACATCTGACTGCTGATATGAAGTAGTGAAAAAATTCCTCTTTTTGCTTTGTTTCCATATGCAACCTTTTCTTTTCTAGTTAAACTGCCTTTATCTCAACTCATGAGCTTTTCCATCTTTTTTTCTCCTGCTGTCTGTTGAGGCAGGGTGGGCAGCCCAGTGGGCACCCGGCAGCCAGCCAAGGTCAACCCACCACAATGTATTACTATTCAATCCTGTTTATCCTTTTTCTGCACTCCTTGGAAAAGATACTGTATTTGTAACTCTAAACACTAACGTTGTATTAAAAAATAATGTACCATGTTGAATACAACACAATACCATTGGGAGCATAAACTTGCTATAAAGTAGGAAGAGATTTGATACATAGATTATCACATCACCTGGACTGATATATATTTTCTGGTCAATAAAGTAATTATATATTAGTATATAATTGTCCTTGACAGTTTTTTAGGTAGGAGGATGGGAATTCAGTAGAACAGGATTTATTTGAAAGTTTCCGAATCTTTCACTGAACACTGAATTAATTTGAACTGACAAAATATAAACATGAATTCTGCAGTAAATGCAAATCCTACCATCTTGATGGATTTCTGGTATGATTATAAAATCTGTTCTCAGGTAATTATGTGTGCAGGTTCTTAATTTGCACTTGTTGAAATATGTATGAGTTGTCCTTAATATGCACAGTAATAGTGCTTAGATATTACAACAGTAATAGTGTTTAGATTAGATTAGACCATGCAGTACTGATATGTTTTGTAAGTTAAAGATGTAAGTAAAACAATATTTAAATACTGTGTACTTTACATTATGTTTTTTCATGTGCAACAGTAGAAAACATCTAGCCTAGGTATTTTTATATTCTGAAATATGAAATGGTGCAACTTGAGGTCATTTCCTCTTGTTCTATCACTTGTTACTTGGGAGAAGAGACTGACACTCACTTCACTACAACACCCTTTCAGGAAGTTGTAGGGAGCAATAAGGTCTCCCCTGAGCCTGCTTTTCTCCAGGTATAACAGCCCCAGTTCCTTCAGCTGCTCCTCATAAGACTTGTGCTCTATACCAGCTTCATTGTTCTTTACATGTTGGCATCTCAATGTCTTCCTTGTAGTGAGGGGTCCAAAACTGAACACAGTATTCGAGGTTTGGCATCACCAGTGCCTGATACAGGGGGACAATCACTTTCCTAGTTCTGCGGGCCATACTATTTCTAGTACAGGCCAGGATGCTGTTGGCCTTCTTGGCCACCTGGTAACACTGCTGGCTCATATTCACCTGGCTGTTGACCAACACCGCTGGGTCCTTGTCTGCTGGACAGCTTTCCAACTACTCTTCCCCAAGCTTCTAATGCTGCATGGGATTGTTGTGACCAAAGTGCAGGACCTGGCACCTGGCCTTGTTGAACCTCACACCACCAGCCCATTCAGATCCCTCTGTAGACCCTTCCTACCCTCAAGCAGATCAACATTCTCACCCAACTTGGTGTCATCTGCAAACTTACTGAGGGTGCACTTGATGCCCTCATCCAGATCATTGAAAAATATATTGAAGAAAATCAGTCCCAATGTGGAGCTGTAGGGAACATCACTGATGACCAGTCTCAAGCTGGATTTAACTTCATTCACCACCACTCTTCGGGCCAAGCCATCCAGTCAGTTTTTTACCCAGCTAAAAGTACACCCCTCCAAGCCATGTGCAGCCGGTTTCCCCAGGAGAATACTGTGGGAAACGGTGTCAAAGGCTTTACTAAAGTCCAGGTTAAACAGTTTCCACAGCCTGCCCTCATTCACTAAGTGGATCATCTTGTCACAGAAGTAGATCAGGTTAGTCATTTACTTCGTTTTTCCCAAGTCTTTCTTGCTATAACTGTGACTTCTAGGATGGTTAATCCACCTAACAAATCACCTCATCTTACTTTACAGGCATTAGTATTTTTGTTATATACATATATTTACAGGTAGGTAAACTACACAGCTATGCCACAAAGATTATATACTATTAGATGCATCAGTTCATACTAGGTGATATATCTGTTTCTAATGTGCTGAGAAGTTCAGCAAAACTTTGGACAGTAGAGTTACAGTATGTCTTTATTTAGGCTATTTGGAAGTAAGAGGACCAGAAGATACTAGAAAAGGGAAAAAGCAGAACTGAGAAATGAGCTGAGATTTTCTGAAAATAAGACTCAGAAGACAGCTTGATTGTATAAAAATAGTTTGCGTTTTACACAGATTGCTAACTTGCTATCAATAATGTTCACTTACATTGTTCTGTTTAGATACTATTATGCTAATAACAAGCAGATAAAAGGTCTTGGGATGATGTTTCTCTTTCCCTAAACTCTATTCTTGCAGAAGTTTTCATCTGCAAATTCCCCTAGATTTTTTTTTAATTTATTCTTTCAATTTAAGTATACCCAGTGGAGTTTCCTCCCCAATAGGCTGACTCACTGTCATAGAATCATAGAATAATTCAGAATGGAAGAGACCCCAAGGTAAGTTCAAAATCTTAAAGGTACGATTTTAAGTATTGAGTTTATATATTTATTTCACATTGTATATAGTAAGAGGCTTTCTACTGCTGTTCTATGTGACGTTCATATGTTTTTTTAGCAGTTAATGATTCTGCATTTACACAATTCTTCAGATGTGAAGTAAAAAAAAAAAATCTGGTAAAATTGGTTATGTAGGACAGCTTTCTTAAACTGCTGTAGGTCTCACCTTATGTCCAAGAATCAGTAGGAAATTACTAAAATTTTTGTTAGTTAGCTTAAAAGTAGATATTACCAAGAAAGAAATGTTAACTTTTAATTTTATTTCTGGTGCACAAGCATATCATAGAATCATAGAATCATCTAGGTTGGAAGAGACCCTTGGGATCATCAAGTCCAACCCTCTACCCTACTCTACAAAGTCCTCCCCTACACCATATCCCTCAGCACCGCATCTAATCGTCTCTTAAACACATCCAGGGATGGTGACTCAACCACCTCCGTGGGTAGCCTATTCCAATGCCTGACCACTCTTTCTGTGAAGAATTCTTTCCTAATGTTCAGTCTAAACCTACCCTGTTGGAGCTTGAAGCCATTCCCTCTCGTTCTGTCATTAATTACCTGTGAGGAGAGACCAGCACCAACCTCTCTACAGTGTCCTTTCAAGTAGTTGTAGAGAGTGATGAGGACTCCCCTCAGCCTCCTCTTCCTCATACTAAACAGTCCCAGCTCCTTCAGCTGCTCTTCATATGATTTGTTTTCCAGGCCCTTCACCAGTTTTGTTGCCCTCCTCTGCACTCGCTCCAGCACCTCGATATCCCTCTTGTATTGAGGTGCCCAAAACTGGACACAATACTCCAGGTGTGGCCTCACCAGTGCTGAGTACAGGGGCACAATCACCTCCCTACTTCTGCTGGCCACACTATTTCTAATACGAGCCAGAAGGCCGTTGGCTTTCTTGGCCACCTGGGCACACTGCTGGCTCACATTCAGTCGCTTGTCAGTTAGAACCCCCAGGTCTCTTTCTTCCAGGCAGCTTTCCAGTCACACTTCCCCAAGCTTGTAGTGCTGCATGGGGTTATTGTGGCCCAAGTGCAGGACCTGGTGCTTGCCCTTGTTGAAACTCATACCATTGGTGTTGGCCCAATGATCCAATCTATCTAGGTCTCTCTGTAGAGTTTCCCTATCCTCCTGGGAATCAACACTCCTGCTTAACTTGGTGTCATCTGCGAACTTACTGATGATACACCCTATGTCCTTGTCGAGATCAACAATAAAGAGAAATGGTCCTAACACTGAGCCCTGAGGGACACCACTTGTGACCGGCCACCAGCTGGATTTAAATCCATTGACCACCACTCTTTGGGACCTTCCAGTCAGCCAGTGCTTGATCCAGCAGATCATATGCTCATCCAGGCCGTGTGAAGCCAGTTTTTCCATGAGTTTTGTATGGGGGACAGTATTGAATGCTTTTCGAAAGTCCAGGTATACAATATCAACAGCCTTTCCCTTGTCCAATAATCTCATTATCTTGTCATAGAAGGAGATCAGGAGATATTCCCAACTGTAATGTGACTGTTTAACTGATAAATTTTATTTAACAATCAGCATATTTCATACCATCTGACAATTCGATTGATGGTTGGGGATCCACCTCTGACCATCAGACAATATGAATTTGAAGTGAACAGAGTAAAAATTTTTGCATTCTTTCATCTGAAATCACTTCAGGAATGATTCAAACCAGCCCACCATTCAAGTTTTCCTAGCACAAATCTTGAGTTTGAAAGCTGTCAAACATTTTCAGCTTCTCACATTATGGACAAATTCACTTACTGTAAGTCACAAAGTATTTCTTTCTTACCTTCCTAACAGGAATCTGATACTGGCAGGGAAAAACAAACAAAGAAACAAACAAAAAATGTAGAGTCTGTGGTGTGAAAGAATGAAAAAGGAAGAGCATCAAAATAATCCCCACGTCTATGATCTCTTTCACAGTCAAGAATATGCAAGCATATCCATCAAGCTGATGACAATACATATAGCATGGGAGTTTATTAATTGATTTCTAATCAGGACTGCAATTCAAATGTTAGCTCTGTAGCAATGTACAGTATAACACACACAGCTAGGTTAAAATCAGTCATTCTAATACCATACCTTCGTGAGATTGGCATGCCCATATGGTAGACACATATCTACCAAGGATGCCAATAGACAAAATAACCAGCTAAACTATGTCTCCATATTTTTCTGCAGCAACTAACGTAACAAACTGAATGTGAGACAGTAGAGAAGGTGATTTTTTTTTAAAAAAAGAGTTTATTTTACTAAACTATTTTTATCCTTTCATATTCATTTTTCATACTCACAAGACACAGGATGTCTGTTTCCAGATAATCTGGCCAAAGTTTCTTTTGTGTAATCCAGAAGAAAAGGGATGGTTGCTCTCAAGTCCTTCTTATGTATACCAGGTTACCATGACTGACAATAAGCAAGAGGTTTTCAGACATGCCTTCTGTACCTGTCCACTAGGACATGAAAGAATTAGATCTTCTGTCATAAGTCAGTGAGTAACCTTGCCAATGTACTTTTTTGTGTCTCATTTGTCTGGGAGTCTTAACACCCCAGTTCTGCTCTTCACCTTCCTTCCATCTTTTCTCAGTGTCTTCAGATCTTGATGACCTGTTTCTCCAGATGCTATTGATACATAACATTTTTCTAACCTTTCTTCTGCCATTTCTTCTTGTGCTTTCACAAAATTCTGTTCATACTTATTCATACAAGTGTTAGTATTCCTAATGCAAATTCCTGTACTCTCAGATAGCTTTAAATAGAGGATACACAAAACCACTCCTTCTCCTGCTGAATATGGACTCTTCACATCTAAGGAAGAAAGTCAACTACTTTTAAAGCAGGAAGATTCAGGTCCACAGCAAATAATTTCTTACTTTGTGTTATATCTGATATTCGTACATTCCCCCAATTCCTAGTTTTGTAGAGCTTAAAGCAAGACATGTTATTTTCACAGTTGCAACAAAGGTCCATTGCATAAGGTCTGCATGACTTCAGTGGATGGAATTACTGGTAGAAGTCCAACATTAGAATTGAGGCTGAATTCCATATGAAACTTCAACCCAAATATTTTGACTATGTCTTTAAAGCAACTAGAACCATCTGCAAGGTGTATAAGAGCTAATTTAGCACCAGTTCAGACTACTAGAGTCTAGATTACTAACCTCTGCTCTGTTTTTCTTCTTCCATCAAGTAGTTCACAGGGACGCCTAAAAATTATTTTAAGGATTTTCACTTGCAAGCCAGATTACCATAACACAGCAGACAAAATATGCTATTAATGGAACCACCCTTTCAAACAACTATTAATAAATTGCTCATTGCATCATCTATCAATGAGTATTTGATTTCTAGATTAAATTAATTCAGCAAAGAATTAATCAGAAACAAGCATTTGTGGCAAATCCACCTTCTGTTTTTCTTGTAGCGATAGTAAAAAAGTGAGACCTGCCTACATTAATCTCAGCAGTTAATTGCTAGTCATGATGAATTGTTACTGATGTTTTCCCCAAGATTTAATTCAGGGGCGAGACACTGTGCTGCATACCTCAGGTACCAAACAAGCTCAAATAATTGTCTCCAGAGAATGCAATCCTTTCACAAATCGCCTGACACGGTTGCAGACGATTCAAAGGAAAACTATTCTTCCCTCGGATTTTCAAAATGGACTGCTGGTTGCAAATGGAAACATATGATATTAATTGCATGACTCATTCAGATATTCCTGGAGTTTGTTCACTACCAATGCAAATTAGATTGACACATACTTCTGTAGAATTCCCATAACCAAAACACAGTGAACAGCCACACTGAGTCCATTCATATATATCCTATGAGTTCTGAGGGATGGCATCACACAAGACTCTCAGTCTTGTTCAAAAAATTCCATATCCCACTTAGCAAGTTTAAGATTCAATTGTAAGAATAAAGAGCTACATGTACAGTTAAAGCAGTCTTTTATAATCATAACTCCCATAACTTGACAACCTTCTCCACAGTTTGGAGTCTTATCATCTGGATTTTGGGTGGAGATAAACCTCAGAGGCAAGCTAAAGCAGTTTTGGTTGCTCTCCTCTGTATGCCAAAAGAGTTCATGCAAGGGACTGGCAAGATACTGAATAAGCACAGGGTTATTTTCACACTCTTTTGCTAAAGTCATATATCCTGAAGGAGAATATGAGTGCTAAATATCTTAAAGACCTGCAATCACTGCAAAAAAAACTTGCTTTTGTAGTCATGCTAAACTCCCTTTAAATATTGCCTTCCTAAAAGGATGTTTATAATATAATTAAAGTAGTTCATTAAGAAATTCAAGTCTTTTTTTTGTTAGTGGTTTTATTAATATATACTGCTTCGTGCATCTTGGAAAACTGAAATCAGATTTGCCTGTTTTTCTTCCTCAGGCTCTAGGAACACCTCATTGATGTAAAACAGCACTGTAAAAGAAAATAAAAGAAAAAACAAAAACTTTCTTGTATAACAGTGCTTTTGCCATAAAGCCCTTGTAGTAGTCTACATTTTGAGAAATCCATTAATTTTCTGTGTTGTTGTTTTCTTTTTGTCTCTGTTCATTCCTCATCGGCTTAAGGGCTGTGGAGATCCTCTGCATGGTCTCTGTCTCGGGTGGACTTTTATCCATAAAATCTTTTAAAGACAGTAGTATCAGGGGTATTTTGTGTTCTGCAATTTCTTGGAAATCATGCAAATACATCCATGAAATTGTTAATCTCCAAGTGTTAAAGTTGAGTGAGGTGAACAAAAAACACTGTGGTTTTAAATATTACAGCTGTGACAACTTAGTACTATTTTGTTTCGCATGAGGGGGGTATGATTCTCTTGGGTATTCTTTGTAACAAATGTCTGCGAAACAGCAATAAAATTTCAGCTGTTCCTAATCAGACAGGACTTTCTTAGCTCTTGAACCAAATTTCCCAGACCCACAAAACTACATTTTTCCTCTGTTGTTTCAAGTGTTAATTTCAAATTCTTAAAAATCCTTAAAAAATAATGTGGACAACATGAGTCATGCAAGAACATATCTCACTGCAAACAATAAAAAGCCTTTTCATTGAAGACAAGGCTTACCCCTTATAGAATGTTTGCTTGAGCTCCCTATTGGACACTTCGTTAATATTAGAGAAAAGCAGAAAGAGGCACTAGTTAATGTGGGCAGGGGGAATCAGCACCTGATCTTGCCTTCAGGAAAAATGTCCAAAGTCAATAAGAGATCCATGGAGCAAACATATAGTATTGGTTCACATAAAATTACAGCCCCCAGGCCTGCAAGTGCTCATTGCTCCTACAACAGTAGGTTTGCAAGGCAGGAACACATCCCTCCACTGTTATTTTTGAAGCATGCTGTACAAGCCATACTGTCTGAAGAAATGTAAATATTCAGCTAGTGAGATTAAATTGAAATAAAAGAATATCTCTGGTGAAATATTAGCTGTCTGCCAAAGTAGGAAAATCATGCTCTATACTCTTGCCATTTTAGGCAGTTCTTTTCTTCCTATGGCTCTCTCTTACCTTTGACATTTCTGGGTTCTATTTTAATAGCCATGTCTAAAACACAATAATACATATCTTATTTTGAAATACATAGTATCTTATATTTTTAGTGACACTTTTAACTGTGGTATCACATGTGTCAATCCATTTGTGACTCAAAGGAAGATTGGAGATGCCTGTAGGTACTCTTGAAATGTAGAGACCTCCATCTTTTTCTTTACTGTCCATCCCAAGCCTCCACCATCAGTTTCCCGCCTTCTTCCTTCTTCTAACATAATCATATTTATTTTCTAATATTAAGTGATTCTAAACTATTTTTCTTTCAGTATCACAAACCTGCTTTCAGTAACACATAACTATTTAATAGTGTGACCTTAGTTTAACAATGTTAGTTACATTACATATTTTAATTCCTGCATAATCTGATCGTATAAGCAAAAAGCTGAAGGGTGCAAACTTTCAGCTGGCTTCCTCTGCCTGACTATGCGGATTTTGCACTGCAAAGCAACCCAGAGTGTGCAAAAGGATGTTCTCGGGTCTCATGCAGTTGGGATGTAGTCTGGATCCAGTAAAATGCTTTTAAGGCTGTACACTGGATGTACTCAGTGTGCTTCAAGTCTATTCACTCAAGTAATTTAAGTGGTATCCTTCTCCAGCATTAGTGACACCTGCTTTTTTGATGTTTATAAATCCATTAACCCTGTGTGTATGTGTCTGTAAAAAGCATTTATTTTCAGGCTGATACTCAAGAGATATTACAATCCAGTTTTACTAGCAGCATATATCCTTCTCTTCTCTAAGATAATAGGTATGTCACATTATAATGAGCATAACAAATAAGTTTCCAATCAGACAAGTGGTCATTCCCCATTTAAATAATGTTTCGTCCCTTACTTCCATCCCATGCTTACTACTGAGCCACATTAATGAAACAATTAAAAATTATACAAATACAGAACAAAGTGTCAATTAACCAGTGTTCTCCATTCCTTTCATTTTAGAGATGTATGGCCCAGTCACATTTCTTTCACTGACCATTAAGCAGCACAGTAGTACCATAAAATGTAAACTTTCTTGCATTGCTGGGAACATACATGTAATGAAAATTTGAAATGATTCAGACTTGCATAAGAATTGCCTGACTTGGGGTATTTACTAACCCCTGTTTATCATAGAATTATGATGATTTTGAAGTCAATTACTTGGGGGGAGTATAATTCCTTGTATGTAAGTGTTAATAACAGGTTCTGGATGAAATTTGCAAGTAACTGCAACCCCTTACTTGCTTAGGTATTGCATCTTCAACAAGTTTGTGCTGTGACGTTGAAATTATATGCTACTAGTAACAAAATAATTACAGTTACTTTAACATATGCAGATCAACTGTGTTATCTTAAAAAATGCCTGTATAATTAATTGTATTTGTTCTTATTTTTCTCTGTATCAAGCTCTTAGTTTTATGCAACTCAACAGCAGAAGAATGTAACTGCTCCCCACAGTTATGTTGAAAAGAGGTGGTACCTAAGGGAAGGTTTACCTTTTCTCATCAAGTAATGCAGTTACATATAATGGGATGCTTATTTGTTCTTGCTCCTAGAGCCTATTGAAGTGAACACTTTCCTAGAAAGATGCAGAAAAAAGATGAAACAAATGCACATTACATCTTGACTGTATTAATGTGAGAGTCCAGTTTAACCCTCTGAAATATTTCTGGACAAGATATTTGGTACACATTAGTGAACTACAGTGTAGGTAACAGCTTTCCTGTTCACTTTTTAATTATTTTTTTTTTAACATGAGCACTGTTTTGACTTTACTAGAAAATTGTTGTGTAACATTTCCCTATACTTCTTGATTTATAGGAAAATAGTGTTTCTATCTCATATGTTTATATGAGGACTTTTCAAAGTTGTTTAGGAAAGCTCAGAATTACCTCCACAGAGAGGGATGCTTATCCCCTATTCAGGATGAACATATTCAAGAACAGGATTGTAGAAAAAATTAGAGTGGAAGCGACCTCTGAAGGTCACGTAGACAAATTACCTGCTCAAAGCAGAGCTAACTTCAGAGTTAGATGGGGTTGCTCAGTGACTTCTCCAGTTAAGTTTTGAAACTCTATGAAGACGGAAATTTCACACTGTCTCTGTGCAGCTTATTCCAGGGACTGACCCCTTGCATCAGGAGCAAGCTGTTTTTTATATCCAGCCAGAATTTTCACTCCTATAATTTATGGCTGCTGCCTCCTGTCCTTTTGCTGTACACCTCTGAGGAGTGTTTGGCTGGTTAAAACTACACCATGCCCACCCACCTTGAAGAAAAACTGCTTACTGGGACGTGAAGCACAATTTTAGATATCATGTAATTAAAACCATCTATATACAGATGGCAAAAAAAGACATCACTTAGGAAGGAAAAGAGAAAGTGCCCTGTAAATCATGTTGAATTTACCTCACCTGACAAAAGTGAGGTGATAATGAGGTCTTCATAATATAGTTATTGCCATGTATTTTGCATTTCCATTATGATCAGCTAAAGTGAATTTTCAAGGAGCTGGTCACACTGAAATAGGGATACACTGGTACAAAGAATTTGACAACTCATTGCAAGCCTTATCTAAAATATACAAATATCCTGCATCTAGATTATGTGATCTGCCTCTGTCTCTGGTGCAATGAGGGGCTTTAACCACAACATTCCTTTTGATCTGAGTCAGCATCCCCTTTTTAACACTATTGTTGATGAGCCAAGTTTTATTAATCATCATGTTAGAACATACATTTGTGTTTCAACAGCACTTTCATAGCAATTCAGACTTAATGGAGGATCCCAAAGAGAGCTGTGTTCTAGTCAGGTGAAGTAACAGACTTCCTCATAAAAGAGACTCCCAATTTATTTACATATAGCCTCATTTCCTCTTATGTTCATTCGGTTTTCGATATTCCCTTTGCTACACAGATCTCTATATAGGAAATAATACACAAAACTGGCAGCAAAGCTCAAAATGAGATGTTATAGGAAGAAAAGGTGGTTTTATTTTACAATAAAATTTCACCCATAGTGTCATATCCACATACTCACAAGCACCAAGAAATGTGTGTCCAAAAAGGTCTGTCAAGCATCTGGTCCTGCTAAGTGTGCAACTAGGTGTTTTTCCAGGATTCGGGCTTCCTCAATGATGCAGAAGACAAAGTGCGCAAACTACCAATCCTCAACACTTCTCCTAGGTCCCTTTTTAGGTTATTGGTGAAATGCTGATTTTGGACACACCTTTTTTACCTCTTTTCCTCTTACAAGATGACAATGATAAGTGTCTTCATCCTGTTGCACCTTTCTGAATCACTGGGATTTACTAATTGTTCTTTGACTGACAGTCTGGGTGCCCAGGGAAGATGCACATAGACGTCACGAGATCTTGATGATCTCCTAACATAGGTATCATCAACATGTTCCTCTGCCGCTGTTTGTTGCCTTGGTACTTCCACACCCAAAAACTCCCATTATTACCAGCCTAAAACTTTCTATTACATTTCTGTAGCTAAACAAAGAGTCATTTGTTATGACTTCAGTGGTGGTGCTAGTTCACACAGTTACTGTCCCCAGACTTTTCCAGTATGTATGTATGCATGCATGTCTGTGTGCAACATGCAGTGGTCCTGACACTATTCACAAAATGCTGTGTATGAGGTGGTGAGAACAATCTGCAAAGAGGGAGGTAGCAAAAGCTTAAGCCTCACTGCTGATGAAGGTGCAGCTGCAACCTGATTCCCCCGCTGGCATTCCCTCCTCACATTCAGAGTGCATGCTCATGTTGCTCCTTGGACAGTCCATGTTACTTGTCTCCTCTGATTTATTAGTTGTCTACACAAGAAAGAAAGATTTGGTTTCCACCTACCTGATGGAAAAGATACCTTTGGATTCTCTGGAACCACAGGCAGAAAATTTCAAGGATCACCCTCCTCATGCCTGCTACAGTGTACAACAACTATGTCTTAAAACCTAAGATATTCAAATACTGTCCTGTTGCAAAGACTGATGATTTCTGCAAGCAGTATAGACTTCATTGCATCATAAGCTTTTTCGCAGGCTAATTCTAAACATCTCCTAACAACAGGAACTTGTAATTTATTTTGCTTTCCTAATAAAAACAAATCCACTCCAGATCAAAAATTAATAGAAAAGATTTGCCTCAGTATTTTTAAAACAATTTTCTTTCTGCAGTATTTTTGCTAGGAGGCTGGTTAGCTTATTTCAGATTCATTTGAATCACTAAAAAGTCAAGCCAGAACTGTTTCAGGCAACCTTCCTATATTCATTATTGATATAATTTCCATGGGATATTATTTATTCTTTTCACTGATCAACTGATTTCAGATTTTATAGTTTTTTATCACTGTAGAGGAGAGTTAAAATAAAAGGTTCACAAAAAATTAAAGTGAAATTCTAGTTCTGCCTAGACAGGAATATGTTTTCCTCAATGAAACACTTGAATGAAAATAATTCAGATTTGTTTAAAACGCAACATATTGTTTTGTAACCATCTGTCCTATAGGGTTTGCAGGGTGTAGAAAATACCGTAAAAGATAATTGACTCTGTGCCATGAGATGTCAGATCTGAAACAGCACACTGAAGTCTTGTCAATCATTGCTCAGTACCGGCCAAAAATACATGTTCATGGAAGACTAGGAGAAAATGTATTTTAGAAGCACCCACTCACTTGTGAGATATTCACGTCAATTTTTATTTTAAAAACATACACTACATGGAAACATTCAAGATGTTTAAAAAGCAAAGGTAACCCACAGAAAGAAATGGAAGAACCTGTTGATCTGCAATGATAATGACCACTAAATACTATCACTTGGATGTTGGGGTGAAATTAACAATCTGCCTTCTTGAATTGAAACCTAAATGCTAGATACATTTCTCCTTCAAGTTATGAAACATGGAAAAGATTTAACATACAGGTGCTGAGAATCCCTGCAAGTTAATTCATGTAAGATTACAATGTGATCTTTATACTGCATATTAACTGTGTATTAGAAATATATGTTGTCTGGTTGCTATTTGTTGGCTCCAGACTATGGGAGTGCTCAGGCTGACTACTCCAACAGTGTTATTAAATACAAACAGACTGAAAAAAACTTATTTTTAGACTGTAGATTACAGAATTTCATTACATGAATGGACAATATGTGTGGTAGTCTAGGTAAATCTGGCACAAGAAGCATGGGAAAGTCTTAACAGTTTTCATCTAGGCACTTAGCCCCACAAGAATGTTCAGTAACAGTAATGCCAACAGGAATTTATACACAAAGTAATTTCTGTCATTGCATGTATCAACATAACAGGGAGGTGGAGGAAAAACCAAACCAGATCAACTTTCAGTTCTTTTGAGAAACCAAACAGAAATAGCACACACCAAGCTAAGAACATTTACTCTAAATTTAACTGAATTATAGCAATCAACATAAAAAACTGGAGAAAAAACAAATGTCTGGCAAATGGGTAAACGTTAACATGAACAGAGTAAAAGTGAGTGCTAGTAGTGAATATTTGCAGTGAAATGTTAAATCATGCATCTATATGCATGAGAGATTTTAAATCATGCATCTATATGCATAGATACATGCCAAAATCCAATATTTTTATTAAATTTAGTTAGGGATTGTTAATTCCCTTGTGTGAATGTTTGCTCCCAAGTTTGTTTCTGAAGGTTGTTTTTTTTTTAATCTCCCCAGAAGAAAAAGACTATGGCACAAAGGACAGCTATTTTGTGAAAAATACACTACTACTAAATAGATTAAATAGGAGTCTTCATCCTTCATGGACACGATCAATGCAGATTAGTAGTGTTTGTTCATTTTTACCCACGCTATTTCCATGAAGATATATGATGGATGAAATGCAATATATCACATTCAGCTAAGTGCATATATTATAATTCCTATATTTTGGTGGTTGTGCTGTGGAAGGCACCTATTGAAACGGTTGTGAAGGTCTGCAGGTAAGTCTTTTATCCATTTTTCTGGCGCAACCTGGCTCCATTTGTTGTATGGTCTCCCAGAAGCCTAGCCCACATGAGTCTCACTGGGCTGCAGGGAAAGGGTGTTTATCCGGCATCCAGACCTTCTTTACATATATTTAATGAGTTCTCATAGAATTTTCAAAAGACTCATATAAAATAACTGTCTGAGTTATTGCTTCATAATGTATTAATTCTATATAGTTGGTTTGGTTTTTTATTTATTGCAGTGCTAAGTCTCTCAATATTATCCTTGTGTTGCCCTTATTTTGTGAATTCCTTTTAAGGTTGAGTTGCAACTGCAGCTGTGTATAAAGTAATTGAGGCTTTTATGCAAGCATTTGTTTTAGATGGTTGCTGGTTTTATGAAGGTGCATGTGTTAATGTGCAAGCTTAAGTGCACCTTGTAGTCCACAGCTTGCTATTTCTTTTTATGTTCATCATCCTACTAGAAGCTTACTGGATAAATATTAGTATCAAAGCAGCCTAATTTTTATCCTTAGAACATCACAGCTGAATCAGTAAAGTACAGTAAATCATTCTACCAAGTTAGGTACATACTCCATCTTCAGTATCAACGCAGAACAGAGTAAAGCATATTTTTTGCATAACCCATACATAAGAACCAGCAAGTGCATCTAAACTGGAAGTGATATGCCTATAACTAAAGCAAAAAAAAGTAATGATATTATACACAAAAAGTGAATGATCAACAAATTAAAATTATAAATACAAAGTAAAATTTACATAAATACTATGGCAAATTGAAACAGAATGAGGCATTATGCTCACTATGTAACTTTTAAATAGTCTGTAATATTTGATAATTAATCCAAAATTACTGGAAGCAAAATCACTCAAGATTATCTACATTGTATCTTCCATCTTGTAGCAAAATAAAGTTGACTTCCATAAAAGATCAATCCGTATTTCTTTTTTTTTCTTCCTCTCAGTATTAAATCTTTGAAAAAAGAGATATTTCCTATCTGCTTTGAAAGCTGTTAATAAATTGGAATGTCATGCCTTTTTTTCCTAGATTTCTTGCATTATTTTTTTTTCCTGCTGTGTACCTTTTAATATTAATTATTCTTTGGTTCATGGTTCCCCTGGAAAGCTTTAAAGCACTTTACACAGACAGTACATGTGCTTCTGTAACTCCTTTAAAGCAAAGATTCTCAGGATGGAAATGAATGTAATGTATTTGCAAATTAAGCTGCTTATCAAGCTTCTCATGTTTTGAAGTCTGTATAAACAAAATAATGCAGAAAATGTACATTTTGAAGTACTTATCTTCCTTGTGTGTCATACAGATTTCCTCTACCTGCATGGAAACTATCAAGAGAAAAAAAGGCTATACTTTGTTACTGAGGACAGTAATAGTAAAAAGGCTGAGGACTACTACGTGTCGGGGGTTGGGGAGGAAAAGGTTTAAATTTCTGCAATAGCAATATGATTTATTTGGTCTTCTCTCTAGCTGTGCCCAAAGCAATTCTGTGAAGGGTCTCATCTTACACGACAGAAAGTCACATGTGTTTTGAAGGAATGTTGGGTTAATAGCTGTGACTATTCTCTCCAAACACACTTATTATACTCTTTTTCCCCTTCAGTATTTTATCATTCCTTGACACATGGAGGGTAGAGAGGCTTTGCAGAGGGATCTGGACAGGCTGGATGGATGGGCTGAGACCAACGGGACGAAGTTCAACAAGGCCAAGTGCAGGGTCCTGCACTTCGGTCCCAACAACCCCAGGCAGTGCTACAGGCTGGGGGCAGAGTGGCTGGAGAGCTGCCTGGCAGAAAAGGACCTGGGGGTGTCGGTCGACTGTCGGCTGAACATGAGCCAGCAGTGTGCCCAGGTAGCCAAGAAGGCCAACAGCATCCTGGCCTGTATCAAGAACAGTGTGGTGAGTAGGACCCGAGAGGTGATCGTCCCCCTGTACTCGTCACTGGTGAGACCCCACCTTGAGTACTGTGTCCAGTTTTGGGCCCCCTACCACAAGAGGGACATTGAGGTGCTGGAGCGGGTCCAGAGAAGGGCAACGAAACTGGTGAGGGGTCTGGAGCACAAGTCTTACGAGGAGAGACTGAGGGAGCTGGGGCTGTTCAGTCTGGGGAAGAGGAGGCTGAGGGGAGACCTTATCGTTCTGTACAAGTACCTGAAAGGAGGTTTTAGAGAGGTGGGGGCTGGTCTCTTCTCCCAAGTTACAGACGATAGGACAAGGGGTAATGGCTTCAAGTTGCGCCAGGGGAAGTTCAGGTTGGATATTAGGAAACATTTCTTTACTGAAAGGGTTATCAGGCATTGGAATGGGCTGCCCAGGGAGGTGGTGGAGTCACCATCCCTGGAGGTATTTAAGAAACGTGTAGACATGGTTCTTCAGGGAATGGTCTAGTGCCCACGATTATTGGTTTGTGGTGGGGTGCTGTTTGGGTGGGTGATGGTTTTGGTTTGGTTGTTGTTGTTGTGTGTTTAGGTGGTGGTATGTGGTTTTTTGGTGTGTGGTGTTGTTTTTTGTTTTGTTTTTTTTTTTTTCTGGTTGGACTTGATGATCTCTGAGGTCCCTTCCAACCACTACAATTCTGTGATTCTGTGATTCTGTGATAGACCATTTACTTACAGAAGGGATGTAACGGCACTGGTAGAAATGAAGACTTTTGTTCATAGAACAAAAATCTAATAATGAACTGAGACTGAGCTATGAAAAAAATAATTAATTTTGCCACAAAAAACTTCCCCATCAAACCTCTAAAACCTCACCAAGTTTATGTATTTTGTTCAAATTGAAGTACTGATTAAATTTATTTCAAATGTAGGTTTTTTCGTTTACTCTTTACATATATATGAATTCTAAGAAGAAACGTTGTAAGTCTACTTCTAGAAATTGAACACATTCATCAGAAGTCACTCTCTCTAAAAGCAGAAAGTAGAAATATCTGATAGATCTTGAGTTTTAGTTCAGCAGTAGTTAGAGCATTTCCCTTAAAAGCTGAGCTTTATTCACCACTTCTTGATGTATGCAAGCATTCACTTAAAAAGAAAGCAAATTTTTATATAGATCACCTAAATTTGAACCTTAATCCTGTTTTGATGAAATTGTTAAAAGATAGATGTTGGTTCCTGTAGGCATGACATCTCGTAAGTGCTGCAACCAAATCATTCAGCAAACACATTGCAAGAAAGCCTCTATTTCCTTTAATTTTAAATAATTTCTCTATCAGCTTTATAGGAACTTGCTTGGAAAAGATAAATTAGCTAGGGAGACAATTAAACTTACTCTTTCATAAAGTCCCCTTAATTATTCCCTCAAAGCAAAGTTAAAGATGTTGGTTGAAAATCAGTCTCAGATGCAAGATGTCACTCCTCCTTCAAATTCTGATCAAGTAAAGATCTTCCCACTTGGATTCTCAGGGTTCTTGATTCTCCTATCAAATCAAGAGGGCTCTGATTCTTCAGTAGTTAAGCCTGATTCTTCTTAGGCCGGGAAGATGTCAGAAAAAAAAAGTTGTTTTGAATTGCAGGGAACCTAGTTCCCAGCCAAAACATCCCAAGAGCCTTCAGAACATGTAGAATTGTTCAGCCATTCCGTTCTGAGAAAAACTAGGTAGCATTTAAAGGATTCCAAAATTCTAGGAATTTTATGTACAGCACTCTTTAATTTTTAAACATTAGTAAGTTAAAATATAGTTTACAGGATATTATTTCTTTGATTAAGTTGCATTTTGATTTCAGAATTTCATGGCCTCCAAACAAACTGTTATCGAATCTCTTAAAAAAGTGTTTCATCTCTGTGTTCCATCTGAAGCAAAAGAAAGCTATCAGAAGTAGTTAACACGGATTCACGAAGGGGAAATCATATCTGACTAACACTGGATGGATAGATGAGGGGAAGGCGGTGGATGTTGTCTACCTTGACTTCAGCAAGGCTTTTGACACTGTCTCCCACAGCATCCTCACAGGTAAGCTTAGGAGGTATGGGTTAGACGGACAATGAGGTGGATTGAAAACTGGCTGAAAGACAGAGCTCAGAGGGCCGTGATTGGGGGCACAGAATCTAGTTGGAGGTCCATAACAAGTGGGCTTCCTCAGGGGTCGGTACTGGGTCCAGTCCTCTTCAATATATTCATCAATGACCTGGATGAAGGGATGGAATGTACCTTCAGCAAGTTTGCTGATGTAACAAAACTGGGAGGGGTGGCTGACACACCAGAAGGCTGTGCGACCATGCAGCGAGACCTGAACAGGCTGGAGGGTTGGGCAGAGAAGGCAAGTGTAGGGTGCTGCACCTGGGGAGAAATAACCCCATGCACCAGTACAGGTTGGGGGCTGACCTGCTGAAGAGCAGCTCTAAGAAGAAAAGACCTGTGAGTCTTGGTGGTCAATAGGAAGACCATGAGCCGACAATGTGCCCTTGTGGCCAAGAGGCCAATGACATCCTGGGGTGCATCAGGAAGAGTGAGACCAGCAGGTCGAGGGAGGTTATCTTCTCCCTCTACTCCGCCCTGGTGAGGCCCCATCTGGAGTACTGTGTCCAGTTCTGGGCTCTCCAGTTCAAGAAGGATAGGGAACTGCTGGAGAGAGAACAGCAGAGGGCTACAAAGATGTTTAGGGGCCTGGAGCATCTCTCTTACAAGGAGAGGCTGAGGGACCTGGGTCTTTTTAGTCTGGAGAAGGCTGAGTGGGATCTGATCAATGCCTATAAATACTTCAAGGGTGGGTGTCAAGAGGATGGGGGCAGTCTATTTTAAGTGGTGCCCAGGGATAGGACAAGAGGAAATGGGCGCAAACTTGAATATAAGAAGTTCCACCTAAGCATGAGGAGGAACTTCTTCACTTGGAGGGTGGCAGAGCACTGGAACAGGCTGCCCAGAGAGTTGGTGGAGTCTCTGTCTCTGGAAGCATTCAAAACCCGCTTGGACATGTGTCTGTGCAACCTGCTCTAGGTGGACCTGCTTTGGCAGGGGGGGTTGGACTAGATGATCTCCAGAGGTCCCTTCCAACCCCACATCATTCTGTGATTCTGTGACCTAAGGGAAATCTTGCGAGCCTAATGGAAGGTAACAGCTAGGAACACTGAGGACAGTCCACAAAGTCCATCAAGACTGTGTAAAGAACTTGTAACCACTGGTTTTGTTCAGTTGGGATTTTTAAAGTGTCCCCACACTTTTTTCTTTGTTTCTCTGTTCCATAGATGACAAGAAGGACATGGTTTTAAAGTAATCCTCTTGAAGCAACTACTTCCCCTCCATCCTAAGAAATAATGCTGGTCCTCTTACATACAGAAGACAATTTCATGCAAAATGCAGTCTTTTGTTTTTCTTTTGCCCATGTCTAAGGGTCTATATTTCTTAGAAACACTTTGCCCAGTCATATGAAATGTGAGTTTTCTGTCAGGTTGCTGCACGCTCAGGCTTCTCAGTACAAACCCAACCACCTTTGCTTCCTCAGATGACCTGCACGACCACCATTTGGGGGCAGCGTAATGCAGAGCTCTAAGCTTGTGCTCAGGCAATCCACTGACTCACGAAGTCTGGCCAAAGCAGAAGGTCAGATCCAAAGCTGCAAGAGTTAAACAGTTAGGTTTGCCCTGCCATACCTAAGGGTGAGTCAGGCAGGAGCTGTTAGCAATTCAAAAGGAAGAACAAATGGCCTCGATGGGCAGCCAATCTCAAATACTTCTCAATCAAGTGGACACTCTGCCATGCTACCTCAGGGATCACCACAGCTGTGATAGGCATGGGATAGGAATGCACAATCATGCATTTCTCCTTCCAGGCATGAAAACGCGGTCTCCTCCTGCGGACAATTCCCAGTACCCATATAGCACTAGGAAGAGAGTTTAGCTCTGTAAGTGTTGTGAGCACTTGATGACCCTTCTCTGGGAGGGTCTTCCAAAGTAATGGCTCTCTGAAACATCCCTTTGTTCCCAGGAGAAGACAACTA
>JAHREE010000061.1:2319139-2353991 GCA_033628505.1 Tringa tobata
CAGTTATTCAGAGCACCCCCTTCTGGCTTCGATGGATATGGCTTTTTTGTTGTTATTTATGACGTAAGACCAAAATAATGTTTGAGGTTTGCTGAGCATATCTAAAGTGATCTGTCATGGAGTGGATTTGGATCTAGGTTGTAATGTGAGGATGGATGCTCAAGGTGCTAGGACATGATGCTTTCTAGGCATGTTACTTTAGTTCATAGTAAATGTTTAATTTTTCAAAGATTATGTTTAAAGACACGGTCTTTATTCAGTCACATACACATGGATAGCAGTGGCTGCTGTTAATATCTGAGTATTGCCCTAAAGTAACGAATGTCATAGCTGTGTCGTCTTTGTCTACTTTGATTTGGAAGCTTCTAGTGGAGAAGCAGAGGCATGGCATAATCATGCAGCTTCTACTGAGATAGAAATAAATACTACATTTCAATGATAGAATTAGGTATCATATTAACATATGATACTTCTTTTTCTGCTGCTTTTTCCATCCCTCTTAACAAGCGTTGATTAACTGATGAGGAGAAAATAATTTATTATAATGAGTTTACAATAACATAAAACTTCAGTCCTACAAGTTAAAAGATCATTTTGGAATGTGTATTTACATCATGGCTCCTAAGCCAACTGTACTACTTCTAGATGGAAAAGTCTGAGCAAGTCTGTACTTGATATATCAGTAGATTCTTGCAGCAGTTGGTTACTTTTTTTTTTTACATTTAACAACCTGAAGGCAATATTGGTAAAGCTACTAGAATAGTTTACCAGTTGTAGCTAGTCATTCATTATAATAGCCACCACATTTTGAAATTACTGCTGTCTTACTAAAAGTGTGAAACTGAGCTGCAGCTCCTGCTGCAGAATAGGTGTCAGATACTTAAGCTGATTCTTAGGATGAAGAGCAAAATAAAAATAGGCCATCTGCTTAAATAACAAATCACTTGAAAATGGTTATGTTTCTTAAGTCTAGTACATTGTGCTTTTGTTGCTACAACTGAATTTTATTCTGTAAAATTCAGCTCTGTTAGCTGTGGAATTTTTTTGTTTATAACATCTTTGCTATAACTTGCAATTGTCTTCTTTTCTATGACACCTAGAAGATTTTTCTGTCTTAGTTGTGTTGATGAGTTGGCCAAAAATCAATATCGCAGGTCTTAGTATCCCATGAGGGCTGTACTCGGCGGGTATCGTGGGTCTTAGTATCCCCCTGTACTCGGCACTGGTGAGGCCCCACCTCCAGTACTGTGTCCAGTTTTGGGCTCCCTACCATAAAAAAGACATTGAGGTGCTGGAGTGGGTCCAGAGAAGAGCAACAAAGATGGTGAGGAGCACAAGTCTTATGAGGAGAGGCTGAGGGAGCTGGGATTATTCAGCCTGGAGAAGAGGAGGCTGAGGGGAGACCTTATTGCTCTGTACAACTACCTGAAAGGAGGTTGTATAGAGGTGGGGGTCAGTCTCTTCTTCCACGTCACAGGTGACAGGACTAGAGGAAATGGCCTCAAGTTACACCAGGGGAGGTTCAGGTTGGATATTAGGAAATTTTTTTTCACGGAAAGGGTTATCAGACATTGGAACGGGCTGCCCAGGGAGGTGGTTGAGGCACCATCCCTGGAGGTGTTCAAAAGACGGGTTGATGTGGTGCTGGGAGATATGGTTTAGTGATGGTTTTGCTTTTTGTTTGTTGTGTGGGTGTTTATTTTTGTCAGAATTAGGTTGATGGTTGGACAAGATGATCTTTAAGGTCCCTTCCAACCTAGAAGATTCCGTGATTCTGAGGAGTTGATCTAGTTGAAGAACCTTCCAAATCTTGGCAATAGAACTTGTGTCTTCAGCACCACTAAGGGAAGATAACTGCAGTCAGTGCTTTTGTCATTGTGGATAATCACAGACTGTGTTTAATGAAATTAAAAATGAGGTACTAGTAACAGTTTCTTTTCTAAAATTGTTTACTTTTTGATATTGGGAAATGAAACTGAGGAAAAAGAAAACTGCAAGAAATGCCGTGTCGGTGATCAGCTTGCTGAAAGATGTTAAACATTAACCAATATCTTTTAACAAGAAATACTTTTCAATGAGTCTTTGGTCAAGTAAATTTTGACTCAGTGTGGTTCTAAATATTTACAAAATTGCCATTTAAAATATGAAGTCCTAAAGATAGTAAACACTTGTAGTGATCTTGTACTTCAATACCTTTTGTATTTTTTTTGATCCAAGTAGTGTTCTTCCATTGACTTCTTGCCCTATATCTTTCCTTGCTATCTGTTGCCAGTCTGTGCTCTTTGACATATTCAGATCTGCAAACGTCTAGCTGATGCAATAGCTGTTTTAAAGGACTTTTAAAATGTAATGTATAATTTGCTTAATGTTTGACAAATGAAAGATTTTCAGTGAGATTCTGTTTTCTGAAAAAAAAGCCAGCTTTTTCCTTTTTTTTTTTTTTTTCTAGAATGAAGCCCGTTGCTGTAAACTTCTCACTCTTTAATTTTGGTTTTCCTTGCCTCCTTTCTTTTCTTGCCCCAGGCATTAGAAAGATCAAATTTGACTACTTGATCGTATGGCATGAGAATATGTTTTAGTAGATGACTAAAATCAATTCAGCAAAGTGGTTCAAAAACAATCTTTGGAAAGCTGCTCACTGAAGCTGAGCCAAGAGAGAGAATCACTAGTGTGGAGTTATTTCCTCTTTTAGGATTAGATAGGTTGTTTCTCATACCAGATGTGAGAGAATTTTTTGGTTTGTTTTTTTTTTTTATCATTTTCCTTCTTTTAATAACCTTCAGAGTTTGGTGGTTTTATGATTGGAAGGTGTATGCTGATCTCTCTTGACTCTGGTTTTCCTAATGAATACTTTCTGTATATCAAGATGTGTCCCACTTGCTATCCAGGTGCTACCTAGATGTCAGCATACTATGTGGCTTAGAGGAAGGGGGAATTTCACCTTTCTTGTTTGAATGTGCAGACTGCCACATCTCTGACATGGATGAGTGATGGGTTCCTTGAAATGATGTAGTTAACTAATTTGTACTAATCTAAGAACAATTGATTCTAGTGACCAAAAAAACCATTACTGATCCATTTCAAACTATGGTGAAATAATTTTATTCGAACTTGTTACTTTTGCCATGTGGTGGTTGCAATTAACTTTCGTTGTACTGTAAAATGTGAATTTGCTGATGGCGTGTGAAATTCAGGAGGTAAATTGGTTTGGCTATATGGTTCTACAAATCTGGATTACCTTTTTATGTTACTTTCCTGTAATGTATGTTGTGAAACTGCTATAAAAATCCTTGCTATACGAAAATCTTTGCTATATGAAACCTTGTTTGACTTGCTTATATAGAAATGTTACTGAAATGATTCCACAGTATATAAATATATAGAAATTCTTATCATTACCTGTGATAACTACTAGCCTTAACTAGGACCTATTTGTGTTTTAATCTTTGCAGTTACTGCAGGGTGGTTGAGATGTTGTTGAAATATCTTCCAATGATATATTTTCTTTTCTTTTTAGATCTGCTTGCAGAATAAGATTTACTGACAGTATCCTCTAAGCACTTACAAGTAGGTTTTTATAGACTTTTTGATAAGACTACAAAGCTTATAAGCCCTTAGGAGCTGATTAGCAATTGGTGGTTTATTGTTTGTCATTTTTTAATGTTATTGTTTAATGTTCCAATATGTTATTTGCAGTCTGCACCTAGAAATCTGATGAGAGCAGATACCTACTTCAAGAGCAGTCCTGTGGATTTCAATGATTTAGTAAAAACTTATACAAAATGACTGCTGAACTTTAGATCTGTTAGTTCTGTTTACATTAGTTTTCAGTTGTTCTCACATTGCTGACTTACGATGGCCTTGCACAGGGATAATGTTTTTATCGTGGAGGCCAAGTGCTGAGTCCACTTGCTGTCTTTTGAAGTCATCTCTTCACCACTTCTGGCCTAGCTGCACACAGATTCTGCTCCCTGACTGTGTGATAGCTGGTAGTCCCCTTCTAAAAGGACTCAGCTGAAGGCCCCTGTTTTCCATCACTACAACTGCCTTTCTTGAGTGAGTGGTGGTGTGTAGTAATCTAACTATTCTTAATGGTGTATCCCAGAGTTGTTTGTTTTTAGTGTCAGTGTAAGTGCTTTGGAATTAAAATGCTTCAGTAAAATGTATTGCTTTCTTTAAGGTCAGGGGAAAATCTTCCATCCTTTTGTTTTTAGTAAGTCCTAATGGTTCAGAGCTGGTCTTGAGTCCTGAATATTGGCAAAGTGTTACTTTCTTGGAGTAGTCTATCAAGATGACAGTTCCTCAGAATACCTACCTTGAAGGCTTTTATTTAATATCACTTGTGTTACTTTGTTTTCTTTCCTGGATTCCTATTAGAGCAGGACAATTAATGAATGCAGGGAATGTTTGTAACTTTAATCTGTTTTAAGATTACTATGCTAACTCGGTTGTAAATGTAACATTACCTGGGAATTTAATGTCCAGCACTGATGCTATGTCTGAGAGTGGTACTACTTTACCCAGATGTGGCCAGTCATATATCAAATGAAAAAGTAATAAACTCTTTTTCCCAGTAACATTCTTTGACATTCTAAATTATAGTAATTATAGTAAGTTATTCTAGCTGGTCTATGCTGTCATGCTGAGCTCAGTAAAATTTCACCTGTATAGACTTTATTTTGACCTTCTTTGAAAAAAAAAAAGCCTCGTTTTTATTTCTCTGAACTTCTATTAATCCAATTATAATGTAAAAATGAACTTTGCTAAGTCATCATCTCTTACCCTAAGTGGATAAGAACTGAAAGATTTATTAGATGTCAGATTTCTGGTTTTAGTATTTATTAAAATCAAATAATTATTTCTGTTGCAACCCTCATTCTAATCTTGTATTTGTGTTCCCCACACAGAATTCTTCTCTAGTACGCCGAATAAAGGTCCAGTACATAATCTTGTGTTTGCAGTTGAGTTTTTTAAATATGTATTTTTTCAGCTTTCTAGATTTAATCTAAGTGTTGTGAGCTGAATAGCAGACGGGAAGACATGCTTTGGAATCATAGAGTGGTTCGGGTTGGAAGGGACCTTAAAGGTCATCAAGTTCCAACCCCCCTGCCATGTTCTAGAGTAGTTCCCTGCTGACATTTTTCTGTTAAGTTTTTTTGGTAACCTTGTCCAAATGCCTTGATAAACATAATGCCTGCAAAATTCATGACAGTGCTTAGGCTTCTACTATGCAAAGGTAAGTAGCTATCATATACTTGCAAGTATTTTGTTTGTTTTTCTGAATGTCTGTAACTTGTCTCTCGTCTTCAAGTCGAACTGTAAAAATGTTTGCAGCTTAGAAAGACAGTCTAGGGATTATAAAAAGAAATAAAAATAATGCTTGGAAGGATGTAGGTCATGTAACTTTTATACTTGGAAGACAGTTGTCTGCATGATTCTGGACAATTGCTTTCCTGTCCTACTTTATAATCAGGTGTGTTTTAGGCAATGATCTGAACACCAAAGTGAAGTCCAAATGGGAGCAAATATGTTATAATATTAATTTACTACTTTCTTCTCAAAACCTTCCCATTGCAGAGAGCTTTATTAAATGGACATAATTACATTTTTGTTCATTAATTCCCTTCATGTGGGGAAACTTGACACACAAATTAATACATGATTGTTTTTACTGTCAGTGGAACTGCAGTTTTATGAGAAATAATTGGTCCAAATCTGTGCTCTACCAAGAGTATATTCAAAAAATATCTTCACAGTAAATTCTGTCTTTAACATGACTTCATAGAAATCTTACAACAATATTAGAACTTTAACATCTGTTGCAGCTATTCACCATTTAAAGGTGATCATCTGTTTAGGTTGAGATTCGTATTAACATTGTAGACAGTGATTGAATATTCTGCAGTTGGTCTGGAAAAATGAAGATCATGTTACTGCTTAGTAGCCATAGCAAGAGACTTGCTTTCTTAACAGCAAATGCTTTCACTTAAGTGATTTACATTCCCAGTGTAAACACTTGAATACCTTTACTTGAATGCCTTTGAGAACTGACCACTTGGGAAGGTTACCTGACCATTTGAGAAGATTACAAGAACACTGTCAGAGTATGCAGGGAAGAAATGATGAAAGCCAAGGCCTCCTTGGAATTAAACCTGGCAAGGGATGTCAAAGTCAACAAGGTTTTTTTTTTTTAAGTGTATGGAAGGCAAAAGGAAAACTAGAGAAAATGTGTGCCTGCTATTGAATGAGATGGGTGCTATGGTGACAGAGGATGCAGAGAAGGTAGAGTTGCTGAATGCCTTCTTTGCTTCAGTCTTTACTGCTCAGACTGGCCCTCAGGAGTCGTAGACTTTGGAGGTAATGGAGAAAGTCTGGAGGAAAGAACACTTCCCCTTGGTTGATGAAGATCAGGTTAGAGAACAGTTAAAGTAAACTGGATAGCTGCAGGGTCTTGATGGGATGCAGCCATGAGTGCTGAGGGAGCTCGCAGAAGTCAATTTCCATCATCTCTGAAAAGCCCTGGAGAACAGGTGAGGGAGGTGCTTGAGGACTGGAGGAAAGCCAACATCACTCCAGTCTTCAAAAAGTAAGAAAGAGGACCTGGGAAAATACAGGTTGGTCAGCCTCACCTCCATCTCTGGAAAGATGATAGAATGTCTTGTTCTGGGTGTCATCTCAAAGGAAATGGAGGAAACGGAAGTTATCAGAAGTAGTTAACACGGATTCACCAAGGGGAGATCGTATCTGACCAACCCGATAGCCTTCTAGATGGCATGACTGGATGGATAGATGAGGGGAAGGCAGTGGATGTTGTCTACCTTGACTTCAGCAAGGCTTTTGACACTGTCTCCCACAGCATCCTCACAGGTAAGCTTAGGAGGTATGGGTTAGACGGACAATGAGGTGGATTGAAAACTGGCTGAAAGACAGAGCTCAGAGGGTCGTGACTGGGGGCACAGAATCTAGTTGGAGGTCCATAACAAGTGGGCTTCCTCAGGGGTCGGTACTGGGTCCAGTCCTCTTCAATATATTCATCAATGACCTGGATGAAGGGATGGAATGTACCTTCAGCAAGTTTGCTGATGTAACAAAACTGGGAGGGGTGGCTGACACACCAGAAGGCTGTGCGACCATGCAGCGAGACCTGAACAGGCTGGAGGGTTGGGCAGAGAGGAACATGATGATCTTCAACAAAGGCAAGTGTAGGGTGCTGCACCTGGGGAGAAATAACCCCATGCACCAGTACAGGTTGGGGGCTGACCTGCTGAAGAGCAGCTCTAAGAAGAAAAGACCTGTGAGTCTTGGTGGTCAATAGGAAGACCATGAGCCGACAATGTGCCCTTGTGGCCAAGAGGCCAATGGACATCCTGGGGTGCATCAGGAAGAGTGAGACCAGCAGGTCGAGGGAGGTTATCTTCTCCCTCTACTCCGCCCTGGTGAGGCCCCATCTGGAGTACTGTGTCCAGTTCTGGGCTCCCCAGTTCAGTAAGGATAGGGAACTGCTGGAGAGAGAACAGCAGAGGGCTACAAAGATGATTAGGGGCCTGGAGCATCTCTCTTACAAGGAGAGGCTGAGGGACCTGGGTCTTTTTAGTCTGGAGAAGGCTGAGTGGGATCTGATCAATGCCTATAAATACTTCAAGGGTGGGTGTCAAGAGGATGGGGGCAGTCTATTTTAAGTGGTGCCCAGGGATAGGACAAGAGGAAATGGGCACAAACTTGAATATAAGAAGTTCCACCTAAGCATGAGGAGGAACTTCTTCACTTGGAGGGTGGCAGAGCACCGGAACAGGCTGCCCAGAGTGGAGTCTCTGTCTCTGGAAGCATTCAAAACCTGCTTGGACATGTGTCTGTGCAACCTGCTCTAGGTGGACCTGCTTTGGCAGGGGGGGTTGGACTAGATGATCTCCAGAGGTCCCTTCCAACCCCACATCATTCTGTGATTCTGTGAACTGGTTTAATCTGAGCTGAAATGTCCGAAGGTGAAGAAAGTAGGTAAGAGAAATTCTGTTCATGACTGGTTGCTCTACTTTTTCAAGGTCCAGATTAAAGGCAAGAGATCATTTTCCCCTAGTCCCCTTTTCATTTGGCTTGCTTTTTTTTAAGCAATCATTGCAAAGGTAGGGTGAAAATTACTACTGATTTTAAATTGGCCGATCATGTCTATAAACTTTTCTTAAAATCAAGTTGTAGGGAGAAATTTTTTTATGCTTTCAATATCGGCTTATGGTCTTTGCATCCGTGTGATCGTGCTTCAGTTTGCAATATGTTACTATTTACTCTTTCATTGTAGTAATTGCTAACAAAATTATTTGTTCGTTTTCTTGTGCCTAGAGGAGGTCTTAATTTACCCAGTAACTTAACTCTAATTTCTCCCTGTATTCCCACCTTAAGAAAGAGAACTAGATTTTTCTCAAGAGTAGAGTCTGTCAGTATTTGTGTCCAAGTGGGACAGAAGTTAATAACTCTGATTCATTAAACATCCATTTTTATGGTTGTAGTTACTGTGGTGTTTATGATAGGAGGTCAGGCATGTGTGTCTCAAATCTATGAGTAAATGGGCTCATAGTACAGATTGTCATAATGCTGGTTGCATACAGAGCTGACGTGGGTAACCTAGTCCCTCTAATTATTGTGGCCCTGGTTTCTTGTTGTGGTTTTTTTTTTTTTAAAGTGCTGAATTACTACTTAAATGTCAATATCCTCAATTTTGAATGCTTATGTGTTTTGTCTGCTTTTAAAACTGGTAGATAGTTGCAGTAGCACAAGCCTTAAATATTGATATTACTTGGCTTACTTCCCCTCATGCTGTTTTTGGTGTCTTCTGGCTCTCTACCCCAAATTAGTGGCCTGCTGCTGCTCATCTTGAAGACAAATAGTGATTATGTCATGAGTAAGTTATTAAACAGCTGCAGAAACTGGATGTTATTTGTAAGAATCAATGATTATTAAAGCATCAACTGTCATCTTGAATGCAGGAAGCAAAGTATATTCTTCACTGTGGGTGTTCATAAATGAAGTTGTAGAAGATGGATACATTAGAGAGAAAAAAAATACTCAAGTATGTTAGCAAACTATTTGCTCTTGCAGAACTAACTGATGTCATGAATTCTAAAGTTTGGCTTAGGAAAGTAATTTAATTAGCCTAATTTTCAATTAGTGTTTGTATTAGGCTGTAAGAAGTCTCAGAACACATGTTTAAGAATAACCTATTGCTTATGATCCACAGAAAATCAATGAGCTGAAGTGCTTGAAAGTGGTCTTTAAAGTTGGCAGATTTATTCCCTCTCTCAGCTCTTAAAAATATGGTATGAAACTTAGATTCCCTCAATGTTGGAAGGTGTGTATAGCAGTATTAGTAGCCTGAATTGTTGAGAACTGGCTGCTCTACACTTAAAAAACGTCACCTGGAAAGATGAAAATATTAGCCAGCCTCCTTAAGATATGAATTAAAGAATAAGGCTAAGTATAGCTTGAAGGTTTGCTTGACATAACTGGGCTGCTCTTGTCCCGAGTATGAGTTAGCAAATATTGTGTGTTTTGTTTCTTTAATTTGGCTGACCACAAACAGGAGCCTACGCCCCCTGCAGAGCTATGATAAGTGACAAGACAGGAAGGCACCTACACAGGCAGAAATCGTGTAGGCCAGCACAATGTTATCTTGTAGAAAGAACTTCTCTCTCAAGAATGGGGAGCTCCAAGAGGGAGGTAACATATGTTAATGAATTATTGGAAACTAACGAATATGTTAATTAGTTCTTGCATTAATATGTATGTGTGATGTGCATATATGTTGTTAAACTAACTTTGTCTGGCACGCACATTTGGAAGTGGGATCCCCTGTGCATCCAGTGCTGCAGTAAAGGATACCTGCTTAATAGTCATCCTGGCTATTGAGTCCTGATTTCATCTTTCATGGCATCAGAGATGTGAACCTAAGTTTGATTTGCCATGATTAATTGACCTAAGAGACCTAGCTAAGTGCAGTATATTACGGTGCTATTACCTTCTAACAGCAGGGTTAGATATGTTTGCCCTTGCTCTTCCAAGATGTTTGCGTGATATGTTTGACTTCGGAATTGTGTTTCTTAGACTAACACAATAGCAGTTAAACTTGGTCTTCAAAGGCTGATGACCTAAATCTCCCCTAGGAGGAGACACGTGTCCAGAGAGCAGAGAAATGTCTTAGTCTTTCAAATGGACATTTCCCTCTCTGGTTGCCAGAGACCTGTCCTTGTAACTGCTACAGAACCAAACTGGGTAAATTTGCTTCCAATTATAATAAATTATTTCAGTTAACTCCATCTATAAGACCATGAGTAAGGGCTAAATGCTATTGTAACAGTTGAAAGTTCATGGTGCTGAATGGATCGTGTTGTTTGCTGTTGAGAGAAAAAAAAAGTTTTTCTTCCACTGCTCTCCTGTGGTGGGTTGACCTTGGTGCCCACCAAGCTGCTCTATTACTCCCCTCCTCAGCAGGGCAAGGAGTGGACAAAATAAGATGGAAAAAAAGCTTGTGGATCAAGATAAAGGCAGTTTGATAAAGCAAAAGCAAAGGCCATGTGAGAAGCTAAGGAAAACAAAAGGTTTATTCTGTACTTCCCATCAGCAGGTGCTGTCCCACCACTTCCTGCTTTGGTGTTTGTAGGGAATGGTCTGGATTGCCTTTTCCTGTTTAAACATTACACTGTGCTAGTAAGAGGCCTCAGCAGATGAACTTGGTTCCAGCAAGCTTTACAGGTGAACAGAAATTAAATGCAATGTAAATGGAGATTTTTAAAATGCATCATTGCATAATCTGGATGTTAAAACAGGGTTGCAGAGAAACTTTCCACATTGACATTTAAACCTAGAAAACTTAGCTTTTGCTTGAGAGGACTAGCAAGACCCAGCCTTATGTATAACTATTTTGTAAGAAGGTGTAACCCATATGCCTAAGGCTGAATTACAGTAATTTCTCATTTAAAAAAAAAAAAAAAAATCAATTAACAATGCATTGCTAGTGGAACTAGCCACCATGAGGGATACTCATGTTTCTGCAGCCCTCCAGAAACAACCATATTTGTAGAGAAGCTCGAGATGGATTTTGCAATATTCTGATCCTATTAAAAGCAGCATGAGAAGAGACATGCTGAGCCGCTGAAAAATTGAGCCAAGTGGTCAGGGCATTGTTTACAGCTGGAGTATTTGGCCTCTAAAAGGGTATTGACAATGCCTGAAGCAAGTAGTTTTTGTTGTCACAGATTGCATGCCATGAAGAGCAGAGAAAGTCAAGTCTTAATTGTGATAAAAGGTACGATTGAAATAAGGAAACTGTGAATGATAACTGTTCCTGCTCTGAAAACTTCTTTGGCTGCAGAAAACAGGCAGTCAGCCTCTTTATCAGAACTTCACTTCTTAACAATATTAACTAATTTTGGTCAATTTGCAGAATTTGGTAAAATTACTTTAAACTGGAAGGAAATTTTAAAACCACTTCCAAATCCTTCATTTTTAAATTTGAAGTTATTAATATGTATGGTGTATGAGCTGTTGAGTTTTATGTATTGTAGTGGAAAATACTACTCTCATTTAATAGGCAAACTATTGCTTTAAGGCAATAGTTTGGGTGGCTTAACTAGTATTTGGAATAATATTTTTAAAACATTTTCTCTTGAACTTAAGTAAACTGCAATTTCATATTTTTTATGTGTGCCTTGTGTTTTGCTGTTGGCTGGCTAAAACTGTTGAATACTTAAAAATAATTTATGATTTGACTTGTCAAATACCGTTTAAGGTTTTCTGGCATATGTGTTTCATTAATGAAGATTCAATACTTCACTTCCATGAGTAATTGTGAACCAAGAGCTGCCAACATGTTAGAAAGCATATTCACCTTTAGATTTTCATTAAGGTAGTAGCTGATGAACTGAATTTCTACTATTGACTTTTTATTAATTTGGATGGCCTTATGAATTTAATTGTAAATGAGAGATCGTTGGTAATTGTAAATGAGAAATCGTTGGGTGGAAGGTGGAAGAGGACCACTGGTTCTAAACTTTTGTGGAGAGACTTCCATCCTCTAACAAACTGGTGGAAAGAACTCTAGAAACCAGTCAAAATAGATTGGTGTAAGATTAGGGATTGAAAATTACTTCCTTTTATTGCATTTTGGACTGATAGCATGATATTGTGGTTGGGAAATGCTTCTAAAGAGGGCATTTAAGAATTTTGTGGTTTAGGGGGACTGTGATGCTCTAAGTCTGCCCATGGTTCTGCTTATGCTGGGAACTACTTCATGTTCAAATTTGGGAGGGCCTGTTTGCAATTGCTTTTGACTGTCCAAGATTGGCCATTAAGAGTTGCATCTCTTATTCTGGATATATGCTTTAAGCTCTTTGGAGTGAACTTCTAATAAAATTTCCATCAAAATTGCTTACTTGTCTTCATGAGGCTATAACTAGGAAAAAGAGTTGATTTTTTCTTCAGAAAGAAGCTGTAACCTTCTTGATCCAATACGTGTAACTTTACATCAGAGAGGTGTAACTGAAGAGTATAAAGAGTATATATGTATCTCTGATAAGGACAGAGTGGTTTTTTTTTTACTAAAAAAGCTAGTGAACTGCTAATGAAAAACTTCAAATCTGAACAAATGAGCACTGAGCAATTCCTGTTCATACATACTTAGCAGAGACCCACTGGCATTAGGCAGCAGAGCTCCCTAAGTCCCTGCTTATATTTTCTTTCTATCCATCATTGTATGGTCTGGATAGGATTGCAACCATAATTCAACATAAAATACCAGTGTGTCGTTTGTTGTGCTGCTGAAGATGACCAGTGAGACTTTTTCTGTTTCTATTCTGTGTTTTTTTTTTAATTGGTTTTGTTTTTCAGAGGTGATGGCTAAAAGCTGTTTATGACAAGTAGCCCTCAGTTTGAAAACAGGAGCCACAGAAAAGCATGTACTGCAGCTAGTTTTGCAAACATGCTAGGACAGAAAAAAATGCTGCAGTGATCCCAAGAGACTATTGGTATGAAGAACTATGTAAAAAAAAATTGGCAGATATTTGAACTGATGATTGTCAAATGACTGGAGAAATTTATCTGTAAAGTGATGTTAAAACAACTTACATAAATACATGGAAGACTGGAGGCTGAAATCAGGGAGAAGGATAACACAGAAAGAGTGTAAGGCTGTGATTGGGAAATAAGGTCTTGAAACAAAAGTTTAGAAATAAGTGAATGACTTCTTGATTTGCTTTTTTTCAGTGTTCTGCAGTGGCCAGATAGCTTCAGAAACTGTGGTAGAGTGACAAGTAGTTTTGACAGGTAAAAAGACCAAGCCAATCTGGAAGGGTAACTGATGTGTAATAAACGTGGGCAGAGCCAGACAAGCTAGGTGGCACATGGAAAGAATTAATTGTGTTTGTTTAAAGAAAGCATAACTGCTAATTCTGTGTAATACGTAACTTTTTTTCTTAGTATCTAATCATGGTGCTAGTCCTCTGACCATTTGTGAAGTCAGCAGGAAAATAGATGAAGCTCACTTAACTTTTTAACAGTTAAGGCACTTTTAACCTTCTGTTCAATTCTATCCTTAATCCTTTATCCTTACCCTATGATGTTAATTTCATGCTAGAAAAGAAGTATCTTTATGGGAAGACTTTTAATGCATTGAACTCATAGCTCTGTAAGCTTCTAGAGCAGAGTTTCATTTCCATGACTGCATGTCAAAGCTTCCCCCACAATGGTTCATTGAACTATTTGGATAGGTACTGGAGAGTTAATAATAGAATTTCTTACAGGTTATGTTGAGATTCCTACCTAACTTTTATACATAGGAAGCTGTGTAAGATCCTTTGAGGTATCTGATGGATACCTCAACTTCTGCTTTTTGTTTGCTAAGAATCTTAAGTCAATTTGTCCTAAGGGCTTTTTTCCTGCCCCACTGAAGAATAAATAGGAAAACCTAATGTGGTACGACCTGAGGCTTTGTAACCCTGAAGGTAAATACCTGTTCTCCTATGATGTGTTCATACATACTTAAAATATTGTCATGTGTTTGCCTGCGCTGAAAATTCTGTCATCCACATGAGAGATTCCGCAAAAGAAGAAAGCCAGATGTTCTAAGAGATGCTCTAGTGACAGGTGAAAACAATGGTGTTGTGCAACCAGGTAAAAATTATATGAAGATCGGTGGGATGAAACTGGGAGAGAAAGAGGGAAAGAAAAAATATTGAGGGCTTGCAGGCTGGACTACAGGACATGCTGCACTACAGTACACATACATAATTTTTTGGCTGCTATTATGGTCAAAAGTTACTGCTAATTATCTGTAATAACTTTAGTCTAGACCGGAAAAAAAAGAAGGTATATTGAAGTATATCTGAGGTACTTCTGTGCTTTCATTGTACAGGTGTTCAGGTAGCTATTATGCTCTGCAAGGCTAACAGCTGACCTGATAGTTGAGTCACCTCCAGGGTAGTTTGTCTTGGATGGTTTACTCTCTGGTTCTGTGGCCCGCTGACGTATCTTTGATACGTGTAAACGCTACACACTTCATGGGGAATCCCTTGAACTTTGTTTATGGCATGCCACTTGTGGAGACTGCCACTTTTTGAGGCCAGAATCCTACATTCATGTTGGGTATGGAATTTTGCTATATAGTGAGGGCTAGCAGAAAGCAGCAAGCAAGTCAGATGGGAATGAGGTGATACCAGCGTATTTTGTGGTTGACCAAAAAAAGTCTCAAATAGCGCATGAAGGCACGGACCCCGGTCAGAGGTGCAATCAGAATTGTTTATTACAACCAACACTCAGCCTATATAGTCTTTCAGTTCACTAAGTCCATCATTGCCTAATCTTGCAACACACAAGTGCTGGACGGGCAGATTCTTCTCTAATTAGTGGAGTCGTTAACGGGTTCTTAGCTGTTTTCAGTAGGGTCGCTAGGTGCTGTTCAGGGGTTGTCTTTTGTTAGTATTCCTGCTTATTCTATTCCTTGTTCTGGTCTAATCTGTCCAACATCCTGTTAACCCACGCAGTAGGATTTAGAGGCACTTTAGAAAGTGCCACCTTGGTATATTTCTAAAAAGTAGAAATTTTATTCTAGATACCTAAACTTTCAAAAACTTAGTTCTTACTATCTGGAGAGACTTTGCCTCTTTCAGTTCTTAATTTCTAGAGACCCAGACTTTTAATAATCTATTGCACTGTTGTGGCACTAGTTAAATCCATTGACTGTGTTCTTGGGCTGGAAGACATTTGGGAAATCTCGCAATTTATGTTTGTTTTTCACCTATGAATTTTATTTTAAGAATGCAATGCACACTTCTGTGAATTTTTAAGACAAACACCCTGCCCTTTATTTTATAGGTGATTAGAATTAACTTTCTGAAGTTGATTTCTTTCCCAGTAATGCAAGGCTTTTCAAGGAGCAGATGCCAGCAAAATATTTCCAAACGGGATATAGTGTATTCTTCTTCTAACTTTGAGCAGTTGTCTCGTACGGTAGTGTCAAATGTGATTCCTCTGGGTTTTAGGTGTTTGGTGTTTTTCCGTAGAAAGTGAAAAATCCTACTTGTTTTTTTGTGCGTTCAGGCTAGTGATGGAAGGGTGCTGAAATGCAGACAAGAACAGGCTTAACAATTTCTGTACCTTCCATGTCCCACAGTAATTATTTATGTAAGCATAAGGGTAATGCGGACAAGGCTAAAAATTATTTTATAAGTTTTTGGAGGAAATGACATCTTTCTAGCATTTAACCTGTTACTGATTTTTTTTTTAAATCAGAAATGGGTGCATTCTGACATGGCCGTCGACCTCTGCTCTCCTACTGTCTTTACTGGTGCTTTTACTGCAATTGAGAACTGTAGCCTGAGAGTTCTGAAAGTTAGTCTTGCAAGATGATACCCTGTTTCTGGGAGGTTGGTCATTAAGTCCCCAAAATTAGAAAAGATAAGCAAGTATGTTTAAACTACTGTTTTATAGCATGGCTCTCGGTGAAGTTCTTGCTGCTGGTTTTACAAAGTGGCTGAATTGCACACTGTCAAAATTTATTTCAAATTACATCTGTTGCAAAAAGAACAGTTCTTAAATGTTAAATTGAATTAAGTGAGACGGACTGCTTCGATGATGTATGTTGTGGGGAAAATGCAGTGGAAATAAAGAGTTGAAATAAGAAACAACTCTGCTGTTGTTTCAGTAATAGCTATGTTTTGCTAATTCAAGAAGGAAAAAACAAGCATGGATAGGAAACATTGGAAACTATACTTCCAGGATTTCTCTCTGACCATTCTTTCCTTTTGTGAGAAACACCAACTCACACTTAGAATTTAAGAGAGAACAAAGTTGCCAAAGCAAAGATTAAAAAAATTTATTAAAAATTGGTACAAAACAACGCTGAATCAGGTGCATCTCAAAGCAGAGGCACACCTCATCTTTCAGCTTTTAGGTATTTATGTCCTATCCTGGACTCCTGAGTTTCTGTCTCACTTCTCATTGGCTGAGAAGTTGGAGCTCACATTCTTCCTGACCACCTAACGTATTACAGGTTTAGTTCACACCTTTTCACCTTATAAGGCATACAGACACCTACTTTACAAAATCATTATCCTAAACATTATCCTTTGATTAATTGATTACGCTACATGTTACTTCACAGTCTTTGCTACTATCAGCGTTAGCACCCAGCGTTGTAACCAGTGTTAGTAATTACAAGCACTCTGGTTGTTTACTTCATCAGGTGGTCGTATCCTCCTCTTCATCAGCTGCCCTCTAGATGAACTTAGTCCACTTGGCAGTCTTCACAGCCCACTTGGCAGATTTACTGCCCAGGACTGGGTTCTTTGGCCTTAAAGATACTTTCCTATCCTCTGGGTTCCTGTGTTGAAGGCCACATGCTAGTCTGTTTCTCTTCACCTAGATAACATTCTGTAAACAAGGATCCCTTGACAGACCAAGGGCATTTCTGAGGATTAATTGGGTACAATTTATTAGACTCTACTATCACTAAGCCTCCTTTGTTAGTACAGACACACTAACAAGAGTGTATCAGTTAGCTGAACCAAAACTTAGCTCATTTCTCACACTTTTATTTTTTTTTAATCCTTTGTGTAAGAATTTTGAAAGCAGTCTTCGAGTTGCCTTTTGCATGTGTTCTTGTAAAACTACACTAATGCTTCAAGTTAATGAAATTAATTTAAAAAGAAGTATTTAAAAAAAATCCACATTTCACCTGAAAACCATTTCTAACTTCAGTAGAGCTATGGTAAGGGTATGTGCTGAAAGATGGTTTGGACAAAACTCTTGCCTGAGGTAGAAGACTTCTGAAAAATTAGTATCCTTTGTAAAACTACTTAATTCTGAATTAATGGAATAATTCTTTGAACTAATATTGCTGTTGATAGTTCCCAATTATAGCATTTTCAGGTTTTTTAGGATTACTTATATTCTGTGTCCCCTTCCGTGGTTTTATGCTATAATAACAAGTTCTTGTCTTCAGAACTTATTAGCAAAACCTTTTTTTGCTCTATATTATGGTAAATAGTCTGTCCCTTTGTTGATGCTTAAGTGTTTTAATAAATAATTATTTATAAATAGAAACTGCAGTTTGCTGTCTCTTGACACAAGTGAAAATACAGGAGTTTGCGGAAAGGTTAAAAACATTTTTATTCGGTTCAAGAATCACCATAAAGTATGATAGTCTGATCCCTAGAATTGATCACATGTATGCATGTGTTGCTTCCTCTTTAGCAGAAACTGTACAGTGTTTGCAGTCCTGTTCTTAACAATAGCCATTTGAATTGCAGTTTCCACAAATTTCAGATTCTTTCAGTCTTCTCCTGAATAATCTGCAGTTGCATCACTACAGCATTGTAGCGTGAAGGTAACTTAAAATTCTATTTATGTGTTTATATCTGTCATAGAATCACAGAGTGGATCGTGTTGCGCAGGACATTAAGATCATCTGATCCAACTTTCTCTAGATCAGGTTGCTCAAAGCCTCATTTGACCAAATATATGTGTATTTGTGTACCTGCCAGTGCTGCTTGTTTCTGCACAATTGTAGGCAAATAACATATCTATGGGCAGAGAAAAAAATAGAGAGGCTTTCATAGGGGAGGCATAGTAGTTATGTGATTTGGTGTCTTTTCAGCTCATAAATTCATAATTGAAATAAATGTATTGCTCTTCATGTTTGTCAGCTGTAAATCACTTCTATGTTCAGAGTTTGCATCCTATAATCTTTCTTCTCAGGTGTCAAATGTTACTACACACACAAAATTCTAGTGATAGGATAAAGTTCATAGTAACCAGTATGCTGGATGAGCCTTTAGGATACTTCAAAACAAGCTTGGAGTTTGAGTGGCTGAATTCTTATACCACAGGAAAGTGTTTCTGTTTTTTTATTAGGGAAGAAAAAAAAGTAACGCAAACTAAACCCAGGCATTTATATTTTTATCCCCCCTGTTATTTAGGAGATATTTTAACGTTAAGATGGCCCTTTGGGATGAGGTGCAGAAGACTTGCAGAGGATGATTCTTTCTGTTAATATGGTAAGAATTAGGGAGTCTAAATAACATACACGCTTTATCCAACTTGGTACCATGGTTTCAGCACTAACACTTCAACTGAAACATGTACCAGCAGTTCTGAAGTACTTAACAAGGAATCTCTTCAACTGATGCACTTAGTTTCAGATGATTCCTTCCACCGAACAATCTTGTCATGTGTTGTGATATGCTAGTCCTTCGCTAAGCAGCTCCCAGTGCAAGCTTGGAGGGGCCTTGCATGAAAGAGAAATATGTCAAAGTGAAATATTGGAGTCCACCAAGTGGTGCCAGAAGGCGTGCTCGCTGGCAGCTCTGAAAGCAGGAACAGAACTCCTGAGGAGCAGTGAGCCTGTAGTTAACATCAGAGGATGTATAATCTGAATTTGCAGTTCTGTATCTAAGAGATAGAAGAAACACATGCTATTACCCAGCCCCTCCTTCAAACTTCTACCCTGAAAGCAATGCCTCAGCAAATCTTCCTGTTACTATTTCCTTCTGTGTTCATGATAGTAAAAATTAGGTACGCGCTTTAGGAGTGAAGCACTTAACGTTGTGGTTTTGGTGCCATTAGCGTTAATTATCACAACTATGTTTTTGTGCTACAAACATCACTATTCCAAGGATAGCTTTCACTAGAATACAGCAAGCTGTTGTGCTCTGTGTTGCAGTGTAGTGCATGTAATTTGGTGGTAAAACAAGCATGGAAGTTAACTGGAAGTTAAGCTAGAGTTATTTTAGATGGTTACATTTATTTTCATGGAGTTAAAAGCTCATGTAAAAACATTTTAATGTTTCTAAACAACTAAGTTTATAGATGGAGTTAAGCTGGTTCACAGTGAAAGCTGCAGTCTGTGTGCATTTTGGGTTTTCCTCCTTTTGCCTTTATACTGCAAAAATAGTTTAACACAGCTTTATTTTTTCTGGCTTACTATTGTGTCTTCTTCCCTACTCTGATAGTATGATTGTACTATTCTTATTAAAACTAGTATGATTGACAATTTGTAGGGCTTATATTTTTAGTCTAATACTTAACCTTCTGTGGAACAGTTCACGGTAACTATAACACTGTCAGGCAAACTAGTGATCTAATTTCCATATTGGTTTTTTTTAATGTGCTATGCTCTAGGAAGCATTATAAAAGAAAACAAGCAAAACACCTGGGCTGGTGAGTGGTTGCAGCTGATGACAAGTTGAAAGAATGAATGCCTGTCTTTAAGTGAAAGCTGCAGCAGTGCTGCTGGTGACCTGTGCTGTCAGGTGTTAGGGAAATTGGTGCCTATCTGGTAGGCAGTGGCATTTCTCTTCTGAAAGCTACTGGCAGTCTGGTTTTGGATTTGTCAGTTTGGATCAAAAAAAAGCTACTTGTGTTCTTTATGCTATATGTGCTGTTATCAACAAAATTACCTTAAAAAGTTGATTTTTATAAATCATATACATCCAAGCAAGATGTTAACAGTATAGCTTATTGCTACTGAGTACATCAGAAGCATATTAGAAACTTCTTTTCAACTTTTATGTGGAACATGATGTTTTTTGAGACTTGCCATAAAATTGTGTAGTAAAAGCTTTTACATTTTGTGAGTTAATTTGTTGATGACTTTCCATATTAAGAGTTTAAGATATTTGCATGATGACATTAAATGTGTTGTTTTGTCATTCATCGTATTTAAGAATCCTAAGTTTTATGGGGTTTGGTTTATTTTATAATGAAGTGAAACTTTGTTACATATATTTCAAAAGTCAAGATGTTCTCAAAGTATCTCAGTTTATTTTCAGAAAACTGGGTTTTATCCCTCCTTATTAATATCTTCAGAATTATCAATGGGAAACTGAAATTTAAATTGAATTCAGAATGCTGTTTTTAGGAAAACTCAAGTGTCATTTGCTTTCAGTGAAAATCTTCAGTGAGGTTTTGAATTAATGACAATTACTGGTTTAGTTTCTAGAAAAGCAGTTTGAGCTGCTGAATCAGGTTTTCACTTCAGTAGCCTTGTGTCCTTAGGTTCAGAGGGTACAGTGAAACACTTCATTAAATGCTAGCAAATGAATTGTGAGTTATAAAGGATTAGGAAGTAATTTTCCTTTTTAGAGACATAACTTCAGATCTCTAGTGTAGTAATGCTTGGGGACATATTATTTAAAAAAAAAGTTAACTGATAGAAACCACAACTTTTGAGGTGTTTTAGTTATCTTTACAAATATAGCTATTTAACAACCAGTGAAATTAAAACTTCTATATAGTACTTTATATTTTTGTCATGAACTGGAAGTCTTGGAGCAGGGGGCAAGTATTTAACACGAACAGGTGTTATGAAATACTTACAGCTGCTTGAATAACAGGTCAGCAGCTGGCTGCAAAAGGTTATGTTAGTTTCTAAGTCTGAAGGATTTTCACAGATTGTGGTTTTGTGTCAGGGGAGTTGTTTAAATTTATGTTTTTTTGAGGGGCGGTTCTTGGTTGTTTTTTCTGATGTAGAAAAATACAATACTAGATTACAGTTGATTCTCAACTAATACCTCTTCTGAAGGAAAAAAAAAAAAAAGATGCTTCTCTTGTATGCTTATGCAGTGCTTGTGAGACTAAATATGGTAGTATATCACAGCAGTGCTCTGAATTCAGAGTTTGTTTTCATAATCACTGGTAATTCTGTGCTAATGTATTTTAATAGTAAAATATTTCTGAGTTTAATAGAAAAAGCAATCCTTCTAGTAAAGTAGTTCTAGTTTACTAGTTCTAGTAAAGTAGTTAAGCAAGTTAATTACTTCTTAATGTGTCTTCAAATACTTTTTAAGAGTTGACTATTGTTGCCCTGATATCATTCAGCATTGTTGTGTATACACTGGTAGATTTCAGGAAGAGATGAAATGTGAAAAAACTACTGAGTTCCTGTGAATCAATTTTTAACTTTATTTTCACAAATTCTTACAAATTCCTGACTGTGAATGTCTACGTTAAGTCTTCCAAACATAGTATGCATTTTTCTGAAAACTGGAAATTACTGAATTTTTGTCTTGCTATTGCTGTTTTTTCCTGGGAGTGTTGCTCTGTGTTTCTCTAATGTTCTCTAAGTTAATGGGTGCTATTCATGGAAGAATTGGCAAGTGTTGTTATATAAATGCATTTTTCTGCATAACAGTTTTATCATACTTCAAGGCATGGCCTTGTGCGTACCCTTGTCCAGTAAAGCATGAACATAAGGTACACTTTTTACCTCATATGAGTCACTAGTTAGGGGCATTCTTTTTTTTTTTTAATGCCTATATGAAAATTGATAGCAGGTTCCAAAGCTAAAGTACAAGAGAGAAGACCAGCGCTGCTTAATAGATTTCAGAGAACTTGATTACAGCAATGACATTTCTTAAGGAAGTGAGGGCAAAAGGATGATCTGACTTCACTTGTATTGGCTGTATGTAGCACTGACGTTAGGGATTAATCTGGATAAGTATTTCTTGTCTGAAATAAGCTAACCTGTAATTCTTGGAAATTCTCAGGTGATCACAAGTTTCTGTAATTAAATCCTGAAAATGACTTTTAAAAATTGTTCTCATTTATCTCCCTCATCTAGAGGAATGTGATGACTAAATGTTTGGGGAATCTGATGAGTGTAGGTGTAGAGAATCTCCAAAAATTTCTGCAGATCTTCTATGAACTGATGACTTAACAAATTGCTGGCTTCAGTAGTCATTGCAATGAAATCAGTGTTTTGGAATATGATGGATTTTTTTCAGCATACTTTTATTATTTTAATACTTCTGTGAATCAAAGTCATTCTCTAGGTGGGTGTGAAGGTGTTTTGTTTCTAGTAAATGGAAATAGTTTATTTGTGCTTTACCTCTGATGAATGTAGTACTGTTTCTTCTAAGCCTGTAGTCATTCTTCCTTGTACTGAGCTTCATGGTTTTTAAGAAGCTTTCCTTTTGGTATTGTGAGAAACAGGCTGAATTTTGCTTCAGCTAATTGATATATTTTTTTCTGTGAGCATGTCTGTATTGACAAAGGTGGCTCAGTGATAGTGGAGTCTCATCCCTTGTGTCCAACTGATGCTTGGAGGCGCCTTGGGGCTGTCCAGGGATCCTTGTTTGTGGAGTGTTATCTAGGTAAAGGCTAACCAAAGGTTGGTGGCAGGCTGATAAACAGACAATGGATGGTGAAGACTGATAAGTGGATGAAGGCTACCTGGAGGGTAACTGATGAAGATATGACCACCAGAGTACTTGTAACCACTAACCCTAGACAGTAGGTGATGGCAAAGATCGTGAAACAACATATAGCATAATCAACTATTCAAGGGGCTGTTTAGGATGATAATTTTGTAGAACAGGTGTATGTGCTTTATCTGTAATAGGTTAGGTGGTTGGGAAGAATGTGAGCTCCAACTTCTCAGCCAATGAGAAGGGAGACAGTAACTCAGGCGGTTGGGACTAGAAGTATAAAGATACCTAAAAAACCAAAAGGTTGGTGTGCCTCTGCTTTGAGATGCACCTGATTCAGCACTGTTTCATACAATAAATTTTTATACCTTTGCTTCGGTGACTTTGTCCTCTTTAAATTCTAGGTGTGAGCCAGCATTTCTCACAGTATGTAATTAATGCAGTATGGAACTTGCCTGTGAATCTATGAATATGCGGGAAAAGTAGAAGCCCTAGTACTTGTTTTGCAGTATTGTTGCCTATATGCCCCCTCTGCTGAATGTTTTCAGAGTAACAGGATATGAAGGAGGTTTGAGTATGAAAACAAACATTAAAGTCTAACAAAATATTTTAACTTAACCAAGTCAGTTAGTGCTTATTATACCCAAATCTCAAATCAACCCATTTATATTTACTGTTTTTGTTTTTCAGAGTACTGTAATTCAAAGTGCATCTTCTACATTTGAGGAAGGACAAATTGATTGAATGGCGGATTAATAAGTAGCTGTCTTATTCCAAGAGTAAGATAATATTTTGGGAATCAGAAAGAACTGGATTTTCACCCTAGTACAGCAGCTTTGCTGCTCACTTAAACACAGATGAATGAAGACCCCATTTGGAAAATCACCAGGTCAGCGGTCCAGAGCTGATGCAGGTGAGGTGTTTTTCTGGGTGGTTTTAGTGGGTAAAAAGTGTTCTTACTTTAGAATTTTTCTTGATATGTTAATGGTTTTATGAAGGTGTTATCATTCCTATCTTAAAAGAACCAGTACTTTTGTATATAAACAGACATAGATGTAAGAAGTGTTTAATATAGTCTATAATATTGAAGTTTTATTGGAACTGTAAGTTACGTAAAATTCTAAAGAGGAACAAAATCAATTTTGTTGTAGGATTACATTGACATATGAAGGGGTAAATTTCTCTTGTTCATCTCAGAAGTGCTGGAACATAAACAAATTTATTCACCATATATATATAACACAGTAAAACTCCTCATGTTTATATAGAAGCTGATCAACTAGTAACTGTAAAAGGGAATCTCTTGAAAACACTACAGAAATGCAAATACTGTTGCTACTGTGTGTTCCCTCTAAACTGAAATAGGTTAGTGAAAGTATTTTAAAACAATTTTTTTAATTCAGAAAAATGCAAATTTGAGTAAGAGTTCATCCTCTTACGACTAGTTAGGCTTATTCACAGTTTTGCAGCTTGAAAGGCTAATGGATCTTAGTCTTGTGTGCTCTGTAGTAAGAATTATCAGCAGTGATGAAAAGAAGCATCAAGTGACCAAAGAAGAATTGTTCTGAAAGTTGATACTTGGTCCTGTGTAAATTTAGATAGACTCTTCTTTGGCTGTGCATTCTGGCTGGACTAGTGTGGGATAGGGACTAGAAGTTACCATTTGCAAGTCAAGAATTCTACAGACCAGCATTTTGAGGATGAAAAGGTTACAGATAAATGTTGTTCATCCTTCTGTTCAATTATATGCTTTTTAGTTGAACTTATTTATTTGAAGGTAAATTGTTTTGTATATTTAGTCGTTTTTTTTCTGTTACAAAGTTACTTTGTGTTTTTCAGTTTGAGGGAAGTGCCCTTCCTATCTTGTGCTGCAGCAAAACTCATTAGTCAGCGGCCTGTGTGGGGAAAGACTTTACAGACACATGATGCAGCATATTTCCTATCACCAGCCATTTTGACTTTGTGCTTTTCTAAAAATCTTAGGAAACTGTCGTGTATAATTGGGAAAGCTCAGTTAACTTTTAAGATACCCAAGCAATAGTTCACGCTGGTGCTATCAAATACTCATCCAGTTCATAGAGAACTGAAACAACTGGTACTGGAAAAATTCTCTGAAAGCATTTGGAAATTTTCAAAACAGTGTTTACCTGTGATTAACTTTCATTAATGTCAATTTGCTGTTATTCATTTGAAATATCTACTGATTTCAAGGGTAACTCAAAAATATTTTTAATAAAAGATTTCAAAGGAGGGACCCAGTACAAAGTCTGAACGCTTGGTTCAGTGAGCTTCATGCCATCAACTGAGTCATCCTTGCTCTTGACACTAGCAGAATGCTGTGGGAGTACAACTGTATTTGTAAAAGAAAGGAAAGAGCAGGCTTTCACCTTGTGCTTAACTTTAGTCTTGTTGATGTCTAAGCATTAACTAGGCCTGTGCCTAAGTTCAAAGAATTTAGACACTAGACATTTAAGGTAATTGTTGGAAATATTTTATCTAATGACTTCAAAATGGTGTCCGATGAACAGCAAAACTACAGCACAGATTTGAAGTGTTATATAGAGGGTGATTATGTGGCTGCATTTTTCTTCTGAAAAACAGAAACAATTAAGCCTGGACATTTCATGTAAATATGTTGAGAAGAGAATTTGTTTCCTATGTGGTTTTGTGGCTTTTTTTTTTTAAAGAGAATTCATAGACTTACTTTGAATCACATTTTCCATTTGTTCATTATAGTTTGTCCTATAACTGGCACCATGCCAGATTGTCATTAAATTTGACAGACTTCAATGCCATTTTTGCTTTTTAGTATTACCTATACAACAGTTACAAGTTGTCTTCAGAAAAACTTTACAGAGAAAATTATGATCTTAACTGAAAGTCTTTAATTTGATTAGTGTTGTATCACTGTAATTTAAATCCAACCCATGATTTGTACACATTTGGTCGCCATCAGCTCTTGGCACAGTTGCAGCCTACGCTTGGGTGTTGCCAGCTTTCAACCTCCGGCTATTATATTCTTGAGGAAGACTGCTGCTGACATCCTTCTTCTTGTTGCTCCTTCTCCAGATGATATTTGGAGACTATGCAGGAGACTGCATAGCCCAGTCTACAGTGAAAGTTGTGCATGGGACTTCTAAAGGCAGCTACTGAGCAGGAAAGATAGACTGTTTATCTCAGCAGCAGTTTCATTGATAGTGGTCGAATTCTTTGAAAAAAGCAGGAAATAGAGTAGTTGAGTTCACCAGAGTTTATAAAACAGTGATTTTTTTGATGGTTGGAAGAGAGGCGTTGCAATGTGATATAAATTAACATTATAGCAAGTTAGTTTAGGCTTTTCTGTTTTTTAGAAAATGTCTCTAGGCGAGAAAGCTATGAAAATTGCAACCAAGTAAAGTGGATTTTCCCTCTTTTTAGAAGGAGAATTTGGTTATAAACAGGCAAAGGGATATTATTTCTTAGGTTTATGTTAAAATTTATGGGCTAGGGAAGAATGACTTTTAGTCCTGCAGTTGTTGTGGTGTTCTATGTGTTCCGATTGACTACATGTCGGTGATCCTTGTGATGTTTTATAGACTACTAAAGTGGTCATAGTGGTGGCTTCAGTTGGGTTTGGTTCTTTTATTTTTGGGAATGTTAAGGATTTACTGTAGTTAAGTGATTACTGAACTTGATAGTTACTTTATTTGAAATAATTAGTAATGACATTATCAGTGGGGGTAAGTATGACATGTTTTACCTACGTAATTGGAGAGATAGGTTTGATGGGTGTACTGTTGTATGGATAAGAAATTCGCTGGGTGGCTGTGTCTAAAGAGTTACAGTCAACAACTTAGTTTCTAACTGGAAACCAGTAATATATGATGTCCCTCAAGGGTCATCTAGGGGGGCCTTGGCAGGCTTGAGGAGTGAGCTTGTGTGAACCTGAAGAAGTTTCAACAAGGCCAAGTGCTTCATCTGGGTTGGCCAATCCCCAATATCAGTACAGACTGGGGGATGACTTGGGGGTAATTTGGCATTACTATATTCTATTAATTTTCCTCCTGATTAAAAGATATGGTGAAATCTTACAAACTTTATATTTGACCTGTTAATCGTGTAAAATCATACAACTGTAGGATTCTAGGAGACTCTTAGTTTTTTGTAGCCTGTACATGACCTATTTGGAGGTACAGATAAACTAGTTGTTGTGTCAAATATTCATATCGGCCAGTAAGATTACTTTTTACAAAATGTAATGCATTACGAAACCTTTTTTCAATTTACTTTGATATCATTCCATTGTAGAGTCGTATCAATCAGTGACATTACAGCTGTGGTGGCTTCTTTGAAAAAGCCAATTTTCGTCTGTCCTTCTATCTGCCTACAAAGGAAATGCTTTCATTTGCTGTAAAGTAGGTGTAAAAGAAGAGAATGTTTGATTAAAGTATATTAAAATATCTAGGCCTTTGAAATCTGTCTTTACTGGAAAAATACTTCATAATTCCATCTTGAGGAAATAAAGGGTAGAATTGGAGAAAAGGAAAGATAAACTTTGTATTTTTTCACAACAGTGAAGTACATGGCTACAGCCTCTATGAGTTTGTCAAAATACACAGTTGCTTTCCAGGATATAGTTTCAGTAGATCAGCCAGCTACTTCTATGCATGACAGGGTGCCTGTCTTGTTAATTAGTGTCTCCAATATTGGGAAATACAGATATTTATTTTTTTTAATTAACATCATAAAGTATAATTGATTGTGAAGTAAGTTGTGATTAGCCCTGTGTTTACACTTCTTTTTGACCTACTGATCACTTATAATGCTGTATAAATGAAAAATATGGTCCTTTAGACCTTCCTAGCAGTTATTTCCCAGAGGTATAGAATTCCATCAAACTGTCTGATGGTAAGGAACAATTGTAATTCTGGATGTTCTGAAAACAAAGTTTTTTCTTAGTAAAGAAAATAACTAGGAGACATTAAATCATACACAAGCTTCTGTAGTTCCCTCCCTCCGTCTCCCCCTCCATTTAAAAGAAAGTGTAAATTGTTTCAGTACTGTCTTTGTGAACTATGAAAAGAGATCCCACTCCTAGATAGGACTTGGCTTAGGACTGCAGTGAAATCTTCTTGCAGAGTCAGAATTCACTGTATCTCTGCACTTCTACTTTCATTAAAAGTACTCTTTTCCTTCCCTAAATTCTTTTGAGGTTGGTCAGTACTAGGTGTGAATAACGACATGGATGTATTTCTTAGGTCCTGAAATTAGTTTTCAAATAGCCTCCAGATACAGAGTAATTCCTATGGGATTGCTTCTTTTCCCACAGAAGATTCTGAAATATAACTTAAAAACACCCAGCTTTTGCTGCTTGTTGTAAACACGGGATATTTTGCGAAATAAGATATTGTGTGTTTTGAACAGTCTGTACGGTTTTGCTGGATTGGATGGTGGGTGCCATCTGATGTAACAATAAAAAAAAACACATTGCCAGTAGCTTTTTCCTGTCCTTCTCTCTTTTCTCTCCTCCTGTACACCTCAGCTGAAATGACGTGTATAATTCCCTGGGAGTTAACATCCTGTTAACATGATTGTTTTACTGTGTCTTGTCTTATCCTTTTTCTTTTACTTTGCCTGAAGTAGAAGTACTCAGAAACATGGTGTCTAGTTTTGCTGTTGAATTTTAAGAATCTGTTATGAGCAAATTAACCAAGCCTCAAAAAACATACAGGCACCATGACAATTAAATGCTTAACTCTGGTACTCTTGACTGGAAGTTGGAGTTTGTGTTCACTTTCTATTACAAAAAATGTCTTTCTGTGTTCTTATATAAGTGAATGAGACAAATATTTTCTTCTTCCTCAGTTTGATCAAAGTGTCAGTCTTTGCTGCTTATTACAGAAGAGTAAAACTAATACATTTACTGTGACTTTTGTTCAGTACTATTTTTTTTTGTCTGTTTTCATGTTCAGAGCAATTTAGTTGAACAGAGTATTTTGAGTCTTACCTAAAATTTTGTGGAGTGTTCTAGTTGGAACTTGTCTTACCATAGTTAAAAGGAGGTAAAGAATGTGAATTTAATCCAATTCAGTCAATGGCATTCATGGTGTGTAGAATGTAATAACTCTCCTTTCCCATTCTCTAATTGGTATTAAGATCTTTGAATTCATATTGCTGCTTGTGACCAAACCGTGCTTGACACCAAAACACTTGATATACCAATGTGTTTTTCTCTTGAAAGAAGTGAGGGAAGATACTACCCTTTAAATGTTTGGGATTTTTTTAAATGCCTTCTGCTTTGAACTGGGCATTTGACAGAGAATGACTTATGCTAGTTAGGCTTCTGTCACGAGCTGTTTAGATAGTATTGGAGGTTTCAGGAGAATTTATATAAGCCAGGTTACTGCTTTGTTATGTTCCGCAGTTATTAGGTGAAGAAGATGATCAGCAATATATGTGTATGGCAAAAGTTAATTAAAAAATTATTTTATCTCAAAAATGTTTTAAGTCATTAAGACATAGCAATATGACATCATAGATGTCACTCATTAAAACATCATGCCTTTACAAATAAGTATCTCAGCGGAACCTCCAGTAGTAACAGATTCTGCCCTTTTATGATTCAATCGCAACAGGGTATGCTGTGTACCAGTGTCCACCAGGGTTTTATACTTTTGTGACTTTAATGTGCCAGGCTGTGGTGATTTAGTCTCAGGTGGCAACAAAGAACTATGCAGCTACTCTCACAGCCCCCCCACTGCTGTGGGGAGAATCAAAAGAAAAAGGCAAAACTCGTGGGTTGAGACAAAGGCAGTTTAACAGAACAGCAGAAGGAACAGGAAAATGGCAAGAATAACACTGAGAGAGCAATGTGCAAAACATGATTACAAAATTATAACAGCAAACTTCAAAAATAGCAAAGCAGTCTAACTGTTGGGTTTTGTACTTACTTTCCTGAGCATGCAAAGCAAGGGATGCCAGTTATAGGGATACATATTCCATTTAACATTTTCTGGAATAGCCTCTGGGAAGGACCGAAGTTTCTGAAAACAAAGAATTTAGATGCCCTGGATAGGGATATAGACACTCTAGAATTCTTAGATGCCAAATGCCTAACTTCAAATAAAACCCTCTCACCTGGGAATGTGTCAGTGGGGCACTATCTGCATTGTGGATGGTCTATGCAAGTGCAAAGGAGTGAACTGGAATATTGGTCTGTTCCAGAAAATATGGGATGGTATTTGTTATGTGGGAAAAAGGCTAGAGAGGTTTTACCCCCTAATTGGGCTGTATCATGTACTTTAGGTGTGTTAGTTCCAAACATTACTGTTATAGGGGAAATAAACAGAAAATCACAAATCAGGTCCTATATGAGGATCTTTAAAATCGTAAAAGATCGTGATCGTGAAGCCCAAATAAACAACCGTCTGCTGTTCCACTTGTGCCTTCTTCTGAGATACTCTATATCCAGCTGTTCCTAGAAAATTGAAGAGGTCAGTTGGATAATGCACACAATTAGGTTTTGTCTGTGTCCCCTGGAGAATGTTGTCCACCTACTGTAACAAGGTTACTGTCACATAGTATACTTGAAGGTATGGTCTCTCTATGAGACAACCCTCTTGTATGGTCTCTATAGTCTGAGGAAGAAAAAGGAAGAAAAATCACAAAAGGGGATTCTTCCAGGAAAAGTGCTTTCTGGTTTCCAGCAGGTGGTTCTGCAGGCAGAGTAGAAGGCCTGATCTTACTTCTGGGCCTGGATGTTCAAAGAAAGGGTCCCATTCATCATGCAGCTAATTGTACATGGAGTACATGGGTTGCACTAATCATACAATGAGCTCAAATGAGAAACCCGAGACGCTCAGGAATTCTGGGAGTCATCATGGATTGGCCAGAAGGCAAAGATTTCAGAACATCACCAGAGGAGGAGGTGACACGTGTGGAAGAATCCCCACTGTATAATAAACAGCCAGAAAATGAGAAGAAATATGTATTGTGGGAAAGCATCAGAAGTGGAAGGCTGCTGTGTGGAGTCCTATACACCAAGTTGCAGAAACCACTGAAGCACAAGGTGAATTGAGCCAGTTTGCAGAAGTGAAAGCCATCCATCTGGCTTCAGACATTGTTAGTCAAGAAAAATGGCCAGTACTTATAACTCTATACTGACTCATGGATGGTGGCGAATGGCCTGTGGGATTGTTCCAGAAATGGAAACAGAACTGGCAGTGCAGAGGTAAACCCATCTAGGCTGCCCCATTGTGGCAAGATATTGCTGCCCGGATAAGAGAAGTTGGTTGTAAAAATACATCACATAGATAGCCGTGTACCTAAGAATCAAGCCACTGAGACACTTCAAAACAACCAGCACATGGATTGGGCTGCTAAGATTGGCAGTGACTCAGGTGGATGTGGACTGGAAACCTAAGGGTGAATTATTCATAGCTGTGTGGCCCCATGACACCTCAGGCAATCCAGGAAGAGACGCAACATATAGCTGGGCTATAGCATATGGCAACATATAGTTGGGCTCATGACCGATGGGTGGACTTTCCCATGGACTCTATCTCACAAGTTATCCATGAATGTGAAACATGCACTGCAGTCAAGCAAACCAGACCGTTAAAACCTCTCTGGTGTGGAGGATGATAGCTGAAGTATAAATAGTGGGAGGCCTGGCAGATTGGTTGTATCATACTGCCACAAGTCGTCAAGGCAAGTGCCATGTGCTCACAATGGTGGAAGCAACAACTGGTTGGCAAGAAATGTGCCCTGTGTCCCATGCCTTTGCCCAGAACACTATCCTGGGCCTTAAAAAACAAGTCCTGTGGCAACATGGCACCTGCAGAGAGAATTGAGTTGGACAACAGGCCTCATTTCCAAAACAGACTCATACACACCTGGGCCAAAGCATCACATCCCCTATCACGCAACAGCCTCTGGGAAGGTAGAACAATACAGTGGACTGTTAAAAAGCCACACTGAGAGCAATGGGTGGTGGGACTTAGAAACATTGGGATACGCATTTAACAAAGGCTATCTGGCTAAAGTTTACACCAGGGGATCTACTAGTCAAGCTGGCCCTGCCCAATCAAAACTACCACGTACTGCAGAAGGGGATGAAGTCCCCATAGTGCATATGAATACTACGTTGGGAAGGACGGTAGGGGTTAGTCCTGCCACAGGCAAAGGCAAACCCAACTGTGGGAGTGCTTTTGCTCAAGGACCTGGGTGCACTTAGTGGGTGATGGGGAAGTCCTGTGTGTACCTCATGGGAATTTGATTTTGGGCGAGAATAGCAAATATATCAAGTTGTATGATGTTAATTGCTAAATAAGCCTGCCAGTTTATGTCATCGTTACTACAATTTCTATATGCTGTATGAACAGTGCTACAGCAAGATTGGCCCCAATTAATGAAGAATGAACTTTGAAAACAGTGAAATATAGCAGTGACGGGACCAGAACTGACACCCAGCAACTTCATTGAGATCTACATCTTCACCCCATGTACCATGGGTATGAGCTGCATCAGATACATCAGCCACAAGCTGCCAAAATACAGCACGTAACAGTCCAGCACCACACACTATCTTGCCTGCCCTGAGACACTGTTATGATAGATGGAGCCCAGAGTCATGGATTAAATGAACTCAATGGACATTTTAGAGGCATGGCCCATAGACTAAGGAAATGATATTTGTATGTAGAGAAAGAGAGATGACACAGACAGGGAAAAGCGGACAGTAATTGGAAAGTGTAAAATCTAGGTATGGCCTAGATGTTATAGAGTAAGGGGTGGATAGTGTCCTGGTTCCGGTGGGGATAGGGTTAATTTTCCCAAGAAGCCAAAACTGGACACAGCTGGGACTGGACGAAGCCAGAACTGTCCTGGTCCAGCAGGGATAGAGTTAATTTTCACAAACTGGGTGGACAGGGCACAGCCACTGTGGCTGACCCAAACTAGCCAAGATGGTGCTATGTGATAGATAGCTGGGGGAGCTGGGGGGGGAGGAACTACTGCTCAGAAGCAGCCTTGGCATTTCAGGTTCTTGTCAGTGAGTAATTAAATTCTGCATTAATTGGTTTTGTATATTCTTTTATCAGTATTGTTGCTGTCTTGCTCTTCCTTTGCTGTTATGTTAAACTGTTTTTATGCCAAGCCATTAGTTTTGCCTTTTTCTTCTGATTCTTCTCCCCATCCCAGCCAGAGCAAGTGTGATTCTTTGCTGCCGCGTTGTGCTAAATCATGACAGTACCTTGAGGTGATTTAACCCTGGGTGAATATAATCCATTATTTGAGTTGCATGCTATGGGAATTAGTATAGCAGGAATGACTTGTTGCTAGCCAGGTTAGGAGCAAGGGGAGGAACCTGGCCCAGAGGGACCAGGGATGGAGATTGTAATGGACATACCTTTATAAATTGTTGTAACTTGTGATTGAGTTGCATGTTATAGCAGAAACCACCTGAACCAATGAAGAAGCAGTGTTACAAGAAACAGTGTGAGTGCAGCAGTGACCCAACCTGAGCTGGCTTTAGTGCCCAGTATCTCAACCCAACATACCACCTCTCTCACTGTAACAGATGGACTCCAAAGTCTTAGGCTAAATTAACTCAATGGACATTTTGTGGACATTTATGGATATTTTTGAGCCATTTCACAGGGGTGATCCATATACTGAGGGAATGATATCTGTGTATTCTATCAAAGGATGGGAAGGGGGGGGAGAGATGGTTAATGAGGATGTATTAGGTGGTATGAGACCTGAGCGTGGCCTAAATGGTAAGGAACAAGGGGTGAAACATGTGCTGGGTTTGGCTGGGGTAGAGTTAATTTTTTTCATAGTAGATAGTGTGGGGCTGTATCTTGGATTTGTGCTGTTGTTTTGTTCAGAAACAGCATTGATAACACAGGGATGTTTCAGCTATTGCTGAGTAGTGCTTGTAAGTGTTTTGTAAAAGTAAAGTAGTACTTTGTAAAGCATTAAGGCCTCTTTTGCTCCTCATACCACCATGCCAGCAAGTAGGCTAGGGGAACACAAGAAGTTGGGAGGGTACACAGACACACCTGGGACAGCTGACTCCAACTGAGCAAAGGGATATTCCATGCCATATGATGTCACGCTCAGCATATAAACTCCAGGCAAAGTTGGCCAGAAGGCCACAAGCCATCAGTTGGTCGTTGGTGAGCAATTGTTTTTCGTTTTCATCACTTCTCTTTTTTGTGTTTTATTTCTCTCTCTTGTTGTTTGTCAGTTGTTTTTTTTTTTCTTTTTCATTAGTAAATTTCTTTTTCATTTATTAGTCGTATTTTACTGCAATTATTATTAGTAGTATTTTATTTCAATTATTAAGCTGTTCTTATCTCATCCCACAAATTTTCTCACTTGTTCTCTTCCTTCCCCCCATGCATCTTTGGGGGGAATAAGAAAGGGGCTGCATGGTGCCAGCTGGGGTTAAACCATGACACCACATAAAGGTTTTTCATGTCTGTTTTATTTTGTGGTAGCTTTACTTCTTCCTTTAATCCTGCAAAAAAGGAAAGTACACAGGATTTAAGATATCCTCACACGTCAGAAGACTTTTAAATTTTCCAATTAATTTCTAAATATTTCTAAATATTTTTATTGTGAATTGGTTATAATGGGCTTTATTACTTCAAAGGAATAGTTCTTGCAGCCATTCAAAGACTGTCTTGCATTTGCTGCTTGAAACAAATGTTTTATCTTGGTATGGATCAGCTGATATTTTGCAAGGAAGAGATAATAGATAAAGGGGTGCTTTGGGGTCCAGAGCTATTCCTCTGTGTGACAGGGCCTGTTCAGCATACTTTTTGTATTTTTACTACTGGTGCTTACATCTGTTGGAACATGCTGTCTTTTTTATGCCGTTGCAGGAGTTAGTATAAGCTTCTATTAGTGAAATGGTTTTCACATGCTGCTATTAAGCAGGTAGAAGTTTGTATATCTTACTGGTACAATTTTGAGGGTTACAGCGTTAACGTAGTATACATGCTCTCCAAGTGTGGAACTAGTTTCCTAAGCTGCATTTGCTTTTATTAATATTATTATTAAAATTATATACAATTATATATAATTTTAACATAAAATTATATATTAAAAATAATAGAAATATAACAATACATTATTATATTAAAATTATATGTTAATAAAATTATATTTACATATAGTTT